>CAUYQU010057237.1:0-44397 GCA_963574635.1 Cheracebus regulus | reverse complement strand
GCTTCATCCATGTCCCTGCAAAGGACATGAACTCATTCTTTTTTATGGCTACATAGTATTTCATGATGTGAATGTACCACATTTTCTTGATCTAGTTTATCATTGATGGGATACTCAAAAGATTATAAATCATTCCACTGTAAAGACACAAACACATGTAAGCAGCACTATTTACAGTAGCATGTTTTTTATAATGATCTGAAAACTGTCCTGGTCCCTGCTAGAGGAGGTATTAGTTCCATACAGTTGGCATCCTGGGTCACAAAGCAATGAAATAAATTACTTTGACCTCTAAAGCAATTGTTGCTCAGATTTCTAATTACTGCAATTCTATGTAGAAGCCTCATTCTAAACAAAGTGCATGGAAATCTCTCTCTCACTAACATTGGGAGAAAATGTGCAGGTAATAAGAGGCTTCAGGTAAAGGTGAGGGGGATGCTTTCCAGAATTATATCTCAAAGGAAGAAAAAGATGTAGTTTCTTTGTATCTCTTACTAGAGGAACCACTTTTCAAGTCAGTTGACTAAATGTTTCTTGACTTTGGTTACCAAATGCTTCATTGTAGGTCCTAGTTAGTTAGTGCTAATTTATGTTCTGTTCCTATGAAGGTGTTTGCAACCTTGAGTGACACTAGAAAGATTTCCATCTACCATGTATACCAAAACTTGGAAGAAGCCTAGAGAATATTCCTTTTTTCCTGTCCTTTCAAATGAGATTTACTTGAAATCTTGAGAATCATTAGTTCAGTGCAGCAAAAAAGCATCATGCATTTACACATAGTGCTACAATTTTCAACTGTTGTTTTTCATCCCTGAGGCTAAAGGCAGTATTCTCTAATTCACAAAGGTCCATTTTATTCCCCAGTTTTATTCTACAAAATTGGATCCTGCCCTGTTATGCCTAGTACTTCTGATCATATCTTGATTTCTTTTATTTTAAAATCATAAAAAATACATTTTTTCTTCATAAACATCATTAAATTGTTAGTGAGTAGAAGAATAATTCATGAGATTTTACTATCATGGCACTGTGTTATTCTCCAACCCAAATAAATAGTTACTTTTCTAAATATTGCCTTGCCAAATTCCATAAACAGTTTCATTCTTACAACAAATAAGGTAATCAGCTCTGTAGTGACCCAATCAACCAGCAGCTAACAACTTCTAACTTGCATAAAGTTAGTTAAACTGGAGAGAAGTCCACACAGGATTCAGAATTAGTATTTTGTATGCTAGAGAACTAAGATATTCATCATCGTTTCACATGTGTGTAAAGTATGATCCTACTTACTTTAGTCAATCAAAATGATGATCACTGGTTTTACAAAATGGACATGTTCTAAGAACCTAATTAACTCATACACTGCTTGTTGTTTGGACTGTGGGGGCCGAGGTGAAAATGTTGATAAGTGCCACCCAGGGATGAGATGAGTGCATCTTTAGAAGTTGTTGGCAACAGGCAACATGCATGCTAGGTGGTTAGTGATACAGCGTTTAGAGCAAGAAGAGAGAGAGAGCACAGGATTCAGCTTCCTGCAATCCTTCAGGCCCCCATGGCCAGGGGTCTGTTCCCCGGCCAACATGAAGGGATGACTTAACTGCACACAGCCCACTTCCTGCTGCAGTGAAAGGGTCTCAACGCCTTCCCCTGGGGGAGTCTGAAATACAGAAAGCTAGGGGCATGCATGAGATCCAGTGAAGCAGAGCAAAAGAGGACACAGTGAGTCTGAAACATGGAAAGCTGTTTTTACACGAGGCGACAAGCCCAGAACAGGCCGTGAAGACGGTTTATCTATTGAAAAGGGAGCGTTTCAGTCCCAAAACCCGCTCCTATGCAGCTAAGCTGGAGTCGGCAGACTGCTCATAGGAGACCTTTCCCAACGTTAACTTTTCTGAACAAAACCTTCAAGGGGCTGTCGTTACTCTCTTCCTTGGTTTCTCCCCACTGCTTTTCTCATGGTTTAATCTGCTCTCAGAGCTGAGTCATGACAATTGGCACTTCACTCAAACATTCCTTCTGAATTCGCTTCCTGTTCTCTTTTGGATCACAAAATATCTGGACCTGAGGACTCCTCCATCAATTCCAGTTTTATGACAAAGATCTCACCCCACGTTGTTATTACAGGTTCAACATCGTGTGTGTTGCTCTCTGAAACAGACACTTGAGTGTCTACACTGCTACCTGCTGTTTTGTTTCCTTGTTGAGTTTATTTATTGAGTGCTTTCTGTTCGTCAAACTCTGCTTTAGAAAAGCCCTTTTGAATAGTTCTCCCCATCCAGATAGCTACGAGCTTGTTGTTCAGTAGGTTTTTCTCATTATAAAGTAACACCGTTAGTCTCTTTTTAGGCATGTGCCCTGGCATGTCCATTCTACGTGTCTATTCTGATTCAGCAGTACAAGTCACATGAAAGAAGTATGTAGCAGGACTCCATAAGACAACTAACGCTAAAATTTTAAAGGATGAAAAAACCGTGTAAGATTCTTAAAATAACTCTTTATGTCCCCTTCTCTGTCTTTATATTGATTGGGAAAAAATAATGTTTGAATCAGTTCATCTCAGTTCAATCAGATATTTAAAACTATGCTTTTAGAAGAACCTTAGTCTCTGATTTGGAAAAATTCTCGTCTCAAAGATTCTTTTTCCCTCCAGAAGCATTTCTCCCTAAGATGACTGGGTACATTGAATGGGGATCCCGATGTGTGTCCCTGTTAGGGAACGTGCACGTTGGGCTTCTGTTGCCTCCAGTGTGAGTTATGGCTGTATCTCATCAACTCAAGGGCAATGCCCTTTTCTACCCTGGGTGCTTCGTCACTTCTGATTTGTGTTTGCAGTCTCCACCTGGTGAGGTTTTACTTTTAATGTATTTTTAAATTAACATATAAAATTATATGTATCATGTACAACATAGTATTTGAAGTATGTGTTCATTGTGAAATGGTAAAAATAACTAATTAACACATTGATTACCACACATAGTTATCATTTTTGTGATGAGAACACTTAATACCCACTCTTTTAGCATTTTTCAGGATTCTATATATCATCATTAGTCACCATGGTGTACAACAGAGCTCTTGAATTTCTCTTATCTAACTGTAATTACATATCTTTTGACCAACATTTCCTCAACTCCCCCACCCCCCAACCACCCTAGCCATTGTTAACCATCGTCATACTCTCTACTTCTATGAGATCAACTTTTTCAGATTCTACCTATGATTGACATCTTTGTCTTAGGCAGTGATAGTGCAGAGAACTGGCTCAAACTCCAAGAAGCACTCTTCGTTAATAAATGTGAGCACCTGCTAAGTCCTTCACCCAAATCATTGACCTGGGAGTCCACCTTTCACTCTGGCTGAGGGTCACTTTTCCGTGAAGTGACTGGCACTATGCTAGATATGCTGATATATCTGTGTCAAGCAGGGACTGAAGACAGGCTATGAAAGCCACACACCAGTGGAGTTCTCTTCTATGTCAGTTTGTGAAAGAGTACACCAAGTGTGTAAAGACCGTATCCCACCATTGCTCCTGTCAACCCACGTAACCTTCGATTATATTTCAGTCATCCATATGCCCTCCTAGCTGACAGTTAGAGAGAGTTGATTGGAGCATACAGGTCTTCCTCCTGCTTTCCCTTCTTCTATTTTTTCTTCTCTCACTCTTCTTATAGTCAACAGATGTCTACTCCCTGCTGGGCATGTGTTCCAGGTACTGGGGATTGAGTCATAAGGACCACAGAAAAATTCTTCGCCCTTCATGAAGCTTGTATTCAAGACATAGAAATAGAAAATAAACAACTAAATATGTTGAATATCAGGAGATAATATGTGGCATTAAGAAAAATGAAGGGACTGAAAACAAGGTAGATTTGATCATAGGAAAGCTACTTGAGAAAGTACCAATTGAGAGAAAACAACTCTCTCATGTATCATGAGGGACAGTGGTTCATAAGCAGCAGAGAGTGCCTTCTGCTGAGAGATAAATAGTGATTACAAAAAGTCCCAAGATTGGAACAAGTGTGGCCCAGTGGAGTGGAATGCAAGATAGTCTGTGTGACTAGAGTGGGGTGAATGAGGTTTAGGGGTGGGGATGAACTGAGAAGCCAAGAGAGCACAG
The DNA here is from genome assembly GCA_963574635.1 of Cheracebus regulus. Taxonomy (NCBI): domain Eukaryota; kingdom Metazoa; phylum Chordata; class Mammalia; order Primates; family Pitheciidae; genus Cheracebus; species Cheracebus regulus. Next base: position 40,280 of record CAUYQU010057237.1, on the reverse strand, counting down.
ATCAGAGAGATTCAGTACTACTCTCCAGGTACTGATGGGCTCTTAACTCACCTTTACTACTGGGGTGGTTTGAGCATGAATGGATAAAGTGATTAATTTAAGTCTTTAAACCATCTCGGTCTGTTGAGAACTGACTGGGGAGGAAAAAAAGGAGAAATAAGAAGAAAAGATGACAATATTTGCAGGAACGCATGAGAGTGGCTGGTTCCATGGTGGAAACGGGATTACATCTGGGTTATACATTGATGGTAGGGAGGAAGGAGACTGCTGGTGAGATGAACGTGTAAATGTTGAATGACTGTCGATGCTATGTACTGAGATAAGGAAGACTGGAGGTTGAAGTATGGGGAATCAAGAGTTATGTTTTTGGAAACATAGAATTTGAATGTTTATTAGACATCCAGAGAATCAGGTTAAGTAGGCAGCTAGGTAAAACAGGAGCTCAGGATGGATGTCAGAGCTAGAAGAATAAATATGGGAATCATCAGCAGAGATGGCATTCGGCGTTAGAGGACTGGATTTTATCAACCAGGAGGTACGTTTGGAACAGGAAGAGAAGAGGTTCTAGGATCGAGCCCGTAAGTTCCCTGACTTTCTTGAGAAGAAGGACATGGTGAAGGACACCAAGAAGACGCAACTAATCAGATGAACACTTGTACAGTGTGTGTGTCTAGGAAGTCAAGGAAAGAAAGTATTTCAAGGAGGTAATCAACAGCTTCAAATGCTCTAAGTGGCAAGTAAGATGTAACCTTGACAGAGGTATGTCAGTGGATTTGTGGGGGTGAAAATGTGATTGGGGAGGATTAAAGAGAGGGTGGGGAGAACCTCTACCTAAATGTGCTTATCTCCCCATCCTCCCAAAACACCACGAAAATGTATATAGCGGCATTTTTTTAAGGCATAAACTACAAGGACAAAGAGTTTAGAAAACGAAACAACAGGCAGAAAACCCACATCGACAAAATTTTACAATTTGGCAACAAATGGAGTGGTATAACTGATTCAGTAGGCCAGAGAAGGTGAAATCTACTGTATATTCAGGATGCCAGAAAGATATAATTCTATTTAGGTCTAAACCCCAAGAAGGCTCAGAAAGTGGGAAATCCGCTTGCTTAGCTGGCAGGAGTGTGAAACGGAACTAAAAACGGAGTTGATTGAAGGTCTTTTTAAGTAGCTACTAGATATCACACTTTGCTTCCCAGCTAGGTGCAGGCAGGCACGGGAGTGTCACTCTCTGGAAAGGTTTGACAAGGGGTTAAAAGGCTTTAACCATGGGGTTGGCAGACACAGGTGAGAGCAAATGTGCAGTGCCTTACTGACATGGAGAGATTTTAAGTAAAATTCTTTAATGAATGGAAGACACTTCTGACCCTACTTCCTTGTCTATTTCTCTGCTTGACCTTCACAGAGATGGCTGCCAGGCCCACACCGGTGCCCTCCCACTATAAGGCAATCTAAAAAGTTCATCTTCAGTTTTGAGGGTTTTGATCCTGTAGCAATAACCCATTTCCTCTTCTCCATCTTTGCTAATCTTCTCATCGTGGACACCATCTATTTTATTCTGCAGCCAGTGCTAAACATATCTCAAGCTGCTTCCTGTATTTGGAAAAAGCCCCTCCTTCAAATTTAGCCAAAGGGCTCTGTGCTGTTTACAAAAAAGGAGAAAAAAATATCACTTGAAATGAAATGTCCCCATTCCTATGTACTTCCAGCCTTAAATTGAATATTATGTCAAACACAAGAGGCCGTTAGCATGCAAACACTTGTAATCATCGCTGATGTACTTCACTCAGTGCATCTTATTTGTGTTTTTATGTAATTTGGATGTGATTAAAATGTGGACAGATACTATTGTAACGTAGCTAAGTAGGTATTTATATGAAAACATATGGTCCAGCGTGGTGGGTGTTAGACCTGCTTCAACAACACATGTGTCTAGGTGTTTAATGATATTTCATGGCATACATTTTTTAAAATTCTCAGTTTTCCAAATCATTACCTAGATTCAAGGAGGCAGAGATCCAGATGCTCTACCATATTTTCTACACCTGATTATTAAATTAGCTTCTTAACTGTTCTTTGTAAGTAAGCTGTCATAGAAGACCTTCAGAATTAACCAGAGAAAGCTTTATGCCTCCCTTTTCAAAGTTTAAATGGGGATCTAAAAGCAGACCAACTACCTGTTCTCTCCAGGCCCAATGCAGACATCCATAAAATCATCCACTGTTCTGTCAGTGATCATCTAAATCATTCTCTCATGAATCTATGCACAATTATATTAGCTTATTATTGATGTCTTATAAACAATGGTTGTAGTAAGGTCACCTACCATATGCAGACCTACAGTTATGAGTTGTGCATACATCTTGTCTGGAAGTCAGTCGAAAGATAACATTCACTTTGTTTTATGGAGTCATCTTTTCGGTAATTTCAAGAAGTCATATATTTTTAGTGAAACTCATTCTCGCTTACTATAAAATAGAATCCTGCCCCTGAGCTCTTTCAAAATCATCATAAAATCAAAGGTGACAATGTGAAAATATATTATTACTTTCGTCAGTTTATTTCATCTAACTTATTTTTCACTGCTCTTATTTGCTAGTCTTACACAAAAATTTCATCCTTGTTTCTAAGTGCACACATGCAGTCTCATTCTGATAGAGATGTTCTGAGTATCTTGAATCACAGAATTTAATTAACCCTCTTAATTTTTTAGGTGAAGAAATGTTGTTCACCTATAAAATGTAAGTGACAAACAAAGGCCACACCTGTAACTGGTGGCAGTCCCCAAACTAAAACTCCAGGCCTCTAGTCTTTTCACTGACATCCATGTTCATTTCTCAGAAAATATCACTGACTTTGAGAAGCATTGAAAGAAATGTTGCTAACATGTAAATACAAAATAAAGTGAGATATAAACAAAAAATAAAACACCATGTTTAAATAGTCAGATGGCATATAATATGCCCCAACTTAAATATTAGAAAAATCTAAAGTGAAGATTTTCTCCTAAATATACTTTTATACAAGGTTTATATGTGTGTGCGTGTGTGTATTCAGTATAATTCTAAGACCATAATACTGATAAAATAATTCTAAAACAGGTTCCTTATGAATTCTTTGTATAATATATATTAGTGACATTAACAGAAAACTTAAAAATTTAAAGAGTACTCAGAAAGCACACAGATTTTCCACCTTATCTGGCATGATCTGCAGCACTGAATATTGCCAGCAGCTCTGCAGCTACAATATGGAGAGACAAGTGCTTTTGCTCTTTATTAATTTCCCCCTCTTCACAGTGATGTAAAATAACCAGGGAACTCAGAACAGTATATATATATTTTTATTTTTATTTTAAGAATCACAAACACTCTGTTGGGAGCTTGCTTACAATGAATTAACATGCAGTATCAGGTCTTATTGTTTTAATACTTTCAGGAATTTAGCACCTGCCTTTAGTAATTCCAAGTTCCAAAAGCATATCTCAACCATCCATATCCTCATCTTCTGGATTTCAGTATATCATGCCAGGAAAAAGTAAAACAAAAACAAAAACAAAAAAATCCTTTAAACATGGACATAGAGAAAAGGAAATACTCCTAATGCTCATTTGGAGAAACATGTTATCAGGGCACTTACTTCCATGTTCTGAAGACATTCAGGAGCCAGATGGGCACTTTAGCTATGTGGTGTTTGACTAACTGCATCCTTAGATGCAGAGGAGACTGTAAAATTGCATTTAAGTCTGACATCCTCCTGGTTAAAGTGTTGAGTTTATCAAGTAAACAAAAATAAATCAATTACATTTCCACAAAATTACTGAATGCTTCTGGATGGTGAGTGGAAGAATCAGAATCACACTTTTCCCCCTTATCACAGAAAATCTAAGATAATGTCAAAGAAAAACAAAGGACTGCAATTTTTCCAAATAATACTGAGGAAACAAACTAGATCATATTTTTATTTTAGGCATCTATTGTATTCATTGACATTTTTGCATGCAAGCTTACTTTGGGGTCAGAAGAAAACAGAGAAAAAATAGGAACCAAAACTTCGTAGGATAAATGAATCTATCTTTATGTTAGCCCTTCTCTATCTCTAAAATGCTTTTTACTATGGCATCTGGCATTCCCTCCTTCCTTCCTTCATTCATTCATTCATTTTGTTGTTCAACCGGTTATTTTCTTACAGAATTAACACTTTAGTAGTGCTGAAGATAGCTCTATTGCTGCATTCCTTTTAGAGCTTCCATCTGAAATGAATGAACATCAAGGACAAATTTGGAACTACAGGGACAGTTTTTGGTTTATTCACTTTATATATTGACTGAACCTGGAGTCAGGGTTCCTAGGTCATTCCATCTAAATTTAGCTTACTTTGATATATTTGAACTGGATGAGTTGTCATTTCTTCTGAAGACAAATTCTGACAAGACCATTAGTGATGCATGATATTTTATGAAACTAAAATGTTTCAAAAGTAAAGATTCAAGCTGCAAAATCCTCAGTAGCCTCAAGGAGCTGTCTTTATAATTATTTTTAATTAAATTTCATAGTCAATGTAAGGAATATAAAATGCATATGGATGCAAATTGTTGCTAGGGAGGTTGGACTGTAGCAGAATATGTTTTGTGGCTTTAATTTTGAATTTCCTCTCACTAATTTCTCATGTGTTCGGAATGTCAGATCAAAAAAAATTTTTTACGTTGTCTCTGACTTTGATATGTGTTGCTTTTCTCTCTTTAAAAGCTTTCCAACTTGTTTTTCATGGGAACTTTAGCTCCTAGATAATGAAGATTTTTGTTGCTCTAATCCCCTCTTATTTAACCCTTTTTTTCTATGTTAGATAACTATGAAATAATTTTTAAAAATGCAAGTTTCACATGAAGTTAGTGTTTCTTTTTAACATCTCATGTAGAATGAGTTTAAAGAAATTTTTTTGATAGCATTTCAAAATAAAGTTACATTAAACAAATTGTCATGTTTAAGGGGAAACAATTTAGAATTTATCCTCTTTCAACCTATTGATCAATAAATAGGGCACTTTAAATGCCTATAATCCCACCACTTTGGGAGACAGGCTGGTGTCATCACCTGAGGTCAGGAGTTTGAGACTAGCCTGACCAACATGGTCTCTACTAAAAATACAAAAATTAGCCAGGCGTGGTGGCAGGTGCCTGTAATCCCAGCTATTTGAGAGGCTAAAGCACAAGAATCACTTGAACCCTGGAGGCGGAGGTTGCAGTGAGCAGAGATACTGCCATTGTACTCCAGCCTGGGCAACAGACCAAGACTCTGTCTCAAAAACAAACAAAATGAACAAAATTACTTTAACTTCAAATGTAGACTATTCCAGGGATGTGACACTTTATTTTTTTAGTACTATCTAGTAATAGACACAATTATTATCCAAGAGATTTTCTTGTATTGGTGTTTACAAAACAATAAATAAAATTTTCATTGCAAGTTGTTTGCTAAGTATTTAGTATAGTTGTAGGCCCAGATGTTAAATGTTTGGTACAACAGATATATTTCTTAGCCTCACTGCTTATAATATAGAGAGATGGCTCTCTCTCTCTCTCTCTCTCTCTCTCTCTCTATATATATATATATATATATATATATATATATATTATACAGGCGGTGGCTCATGCCTGTAATCCTAGCACTTTGGGAGGCCAAGGTGGGTGGATCACCTGAGGTCAGAAGTTCTAGACCAGCCTGGCCATCATGGTGAAACCCCATCTTTAAAAAAAAAAAAGAGAGAGAGATACAGACTTACAGACAGATGATTACAATACTTGCAGTGAGTGCAATTATTAGGTAAATATGTCCCTGAACTATATTTAGGCAACCAGAAAAGGCTTCTGGAGGAAGGGATGCCTATGCTTAAGTTTGAAGACTTGGCAGGAATTAGCTAGAGAAATGGGAAAAGTCGGTTTGCAGATGGAAGAGGGAGAAGGATAAGGTGTTCTAAATAGAAGGAAGAGCCTGACAAAGGCCTTGATTTTAAAGAAACCGTGTGTTTGAGGAGCTGAACACAGTTCAAGGCAAGATGTCAAGTAGGATATATAAAGGATGAGTCTGCAGAGATATTCAGGGTGTAGAAAATGAAGGGGCTGATAATGAAGCTGTATTAATGAGTTTGGAATGTAACGTGCTGACAGAGTGGAACGATTGATGGTGGTCGAGGGGCCTTTCTAAAAAGGGTAACAGCATAAGGATTGCTCTGGCTTCTTAGTAGATAAGAGATTGAAGGAGAAAACGGGGGAAGCAAGAAGACCAGTTAGGAAGTAATAAGTTATCCGTGGAAGGAGCCTTCACTAATGAAGAATTTTCCTGGATTAAGAGAGAGGGTTAAATGAAGACTTTTATTGTAAAAAAATTTATTCAGCTACAATGTATACAACACAAAGTTTACCCCTTTAGCCTTATTAAGTGTACAATTCAGTGTCATTGATTACATTTACAGTGTTGTACAATCATTGCCACTATTTCCAAAAGGTTTTAATCACCCTAAACAAGAAATATTTAAGAGACATTTTGTCTTTTTGTTTTTGTTTTGAGGCGGAGTTTTGCTCTTGTTGCCCAGGCTGGAGTGCAATGGCGCAATCTCGGCTCACTGCAACCTCCATCTCCCAGGTTCAAGAGATTCTCTTGCCTCAGCCTCTCAAGTAGCTGGGATTATAGGCACCCACCACCACACCTGGCTAATTTTTGAATTTTTAGTAGAGACAGCATTTCACCCTGTTGGCCAGGCTGGTCTCAAACTCCTGACCTCAGTCCATCTGCCTGGGCCTCCCAAAGTGCAGAAATACATGTGTTACCGTGCCCAGCCTTAAGAGATATTTAATATAGGTCTTGATGACTTACAGGATATACAGTGGCAGAAGCAGTAAAAAATGATGTTGAAGGCTAATTGTTAGTAGTTTTGCTATCATGGCTTTTAATTTTTTAATTTAATATTTCTTGAACTCTCTGTGCTGTCACTGTCAACATTTCAAATCCATACATTTATCAAGTATGTTTATAAATCTCCTGTAGGTGGATTTGCTTTTTTTTTTCTCCTGACAATACAACCCTAGAGTTTCTTTATATTTAGCAAAGTATGGATATATTTGAATATATTTTATAATCTTTTATGTGCTTTGATCTTATTTTTTACTTGTGAATGATTTTGTAAGTTTTTTTTTTTTTACTTTCTTACTGGCAGAGCAATTTATTTGAAATTATTTCTCACATTTTATGTCTTATTTGTGGAGCCTTTTAAAGTGAGTATTATTTAGCATATATCTAGTAAGATTCTGCTGGTAAAGAAAGTATTCCCGTGTGATTTTTTTTAGTTTATTTATTTATTGAGATGGAGCTTTGCTCTTGTTGCCCAGGGTAGAGTGCAATGGCACAATCTCGGCTCACTGCAACCTCTACCTCCTGGGTTCAAGCAATTCTCCCGCCTCAGCCTCCTGAGTAGCTGGGATTACAGGAGCTCGCCACCACATCTGGCTAATTTTTTTTTTTATTTTAACATTTTCAGTAGGGACGGGATTTCACCATGTTAGCCAGCCTAGTCTTGAACTTCTGACCTCAGGTGATGTGCCCGCCTCAGCCTACCAAAGTGCTGGGATTATTTTAAAATAACCTTTTTTCAGGCTATTTTAAATCTTTCGCTGTTCACTGGCTCATTCTCTGTGTATAAGCACATTAAATTTACCCAGATATGAAAATAGCCTTCCCTGGACCCTGAACTCCCCTACAAGCAACTACCTCGTGATTTTATTTCTTTATCATCAAATTGTTTGGAATATAATTTGTACTTGTTTCATCCTCACCACTCTTGTGCCGTAATCTCTTGCAGCATGATTTCTATCCTAACCACTTAAACTAAATACCTCTCTCAGAAATCAGTAACTCAGTCATAAGGTACAGAAGTCAATGACATTTTTTAACTTCTGGTTTTTAATTTTAGTCTATAGCATTTTGAAAAATTTCCAACATGTCTTGAATTTAATTATTCTCCTCACTTCCTTTCCAGTACTAAGCTTATTTTATTGTAATATAGTTATTTGTATCGCCTTAGAGCAAACTTTTGAAGAACAAGAAACACATATTAGGCCAGGCGTGGTGGGTCACACCTGTAATCCCAGCACTTTGGGAGGCTGAGGTGGGTGGATCACTTGAGGTGGGAAGTTAAAGACCAGCCTGGCCAAAACAGTGAAATCTCATCTCTACTAAAAGTACAAAATTAGCCAGGCGTGATGATGTGTGCCTGTAGTCCCAGCCAGCTGGGAGACTGAGGCAGGAGAACCGTTTGAACCCAGGAAGCAGAGGTTGCAATTAGTCAAGATAGTGCCCCTGCACTCCAGCCTGGGTGACTGAGTGAGACTCCATCTCAAAACAAACAAACAAACAAAAAAAAACACACATATTGCTCATTTTTAATGTTTTCCATAGGCATTATATTGGTCTTAAAACATAAGATTTCAGTGTGTGTGTTTTTAATAAATACTCATTTGAAAAAGTCAACATATTAAAATGTTTTATATGAATGCATTAATATGTTGTAGCTTAATATTGAAGATTTTATTGCAATCCCAACAAAATAGGGATTTGGCTAAATTTTAGAGACTAAAATTGTGGAAGAGGAATATAGAAATCTGTTGATCAAAGTGAATGCATAAACTCACTGAAATTTCTTCTGTGACATTTTTCATAACTTAAGCTTTATTAAGAAATTTTTTAATACTTTGGGTTATTATTTCTATTTTTTATTACTACTTTCATTGTACTTAAGCCTAGTAATAGACCATTTCCATACATATCTCACTTTTATGATGGCAGAAATTTTAGTATGTATGTACATACCCCTAGAGCACAATGCCTGGAAAATAATTGTTGGCTTGCATTTATATTACTTCATTACAATTACTTAAATTATTAACTAATGAAAGTATTATATACATATAATATGTATGTGTATGTGTATAAAGATGTGTGTGTGTGTATATATACATATATGTGTGTGTATATGTGTGTATAAAGATGTGTGTATATATATACACATATGTATATGTGTGTATGTGTATATATACATATATATGTATATACATGTGTATGTGTATACATATATACATATGTGTATGTATATATGTATACGTGTATACATATATGTGTATACACATATGTGTACATATATACATATGTGTATACACACATATACATGTATATATACACATACACATATGTATATATGTGTACATATATGTATACACACACATATACATATGTGTATATATGCACACACATCTTTATATGCACATACACACACATGCACATATCTTTCTAAGTATACTATAAAGAATAATTCCTGGACCCTTTGTGACATTTAAAGGTATAATTCATCAACTAAACAGTTAGTAACCTTAATATGAATTTATTCCAACTAGCTGTCTAATTTGTTGAACTCTGCTGACTTAGAGCTCTGTTGATTGGAGTTGCAGGGTATTTGTGAACATAAACTTGCCATCTGGATCATTTACTAACTGCTCAAATTCCACATGATCACTAAAGGGCAACAACTAAGACAGTTTTTTAATTTAGCATCTTATTTCTTTTACGTCAGTGTAACCTCTTGCTTCTGAAGACTGCAAAGCACTAGGTTTTTGCAGACTCTTTCTGAGAACAGGATAGGCCAAAAATGAAAGACACTGTGGGGATTCTTGCTGGAAGCAGACTATCCTTTTGAAACTGAGACTTCAAGTAATTGATCCAAGAATGAATTAGGTCAGTAACCTATTATGTATGACACAACAAGTTTTCAAAAGAATACCTGTGTTGGACTATACTCAGACTTGATGACTCACGAAAAAGACACATAAGACTCACAAGTCCTTATAGTTTTGACTTTTTTTCTTTCAACAAGAAGATACAAAGCAATAACATTAAAGGGAAAAGGCACATGGGGTATAGTCTGAAGGAATAAGGTGCAAGTTTCCAAGTCCTCTCTCAACAGTTTCATAGGACACACTTGATTCCTCCAATAAAGTTGAGACATGTGCAAAGTGTTGCCTACCAAGGAAGCTCATCTGAACCTATGTACGTAGTCATAGTATCTACATAACTGATTTCAGTCACTGAAGCTATAGACTCCCAGAAGAAAAGCAACTCTTTACTTAGTAAGTCCCACTGTTTGTTTAAACTATCTTGACATACTGGTATAGTATGGACGAAGTTCTCAATTTCAAGAACTCGATTTCCAAGAACTGTCCAAAGGCTAGTCATGAAATTAGGTCCTTGGGAATGTGCAGGGTTTGAGTACATCAGGTCTCCTGAGCTAGCTCATTCCTGAACAACAGCTTTTGTTTTTCATATTCTAAAGCCTGAGAAAATCTCTGTCTTCCCAGCAGCAGCCTACTCTTCCCAAATCTCAGAACCACTTCCCTTACATGGAGCCTTTTAAAGAGGTTCTGAGGATTTTGTTTTGTTTTGTTTCGCTTTAGCAAATGTTTACTCAACCTAGATTGCATCCTTTAGTAATTTAAAATTCTGATAAGAATATTTGGATTATCTTATAGCTGAGGTTTCAATGATAGAGAGACACAAATTTTTTAAGAGACTGCACCTAGGAGGCACGACACAGCTTGGCTAGCTCCAGGAATATTATGGGCTGGATATGCCCCTTTCATGGTTGTGTTACCTTGGGTAAAACTAGACTACTTTAACAAGGTGACTCAACACCAATGGGCTTGCAAAAGAAGAGTATGTGTCTCTCTTGTGCTTCATATTTAATTGAGTAGTTAAGTCTGTGGGTGACTTTGCCTTGGAAGTCACTCCAAAATGCAGTTTTCTTTCTTTCTTTGTGCCATCATTCAAGAAATTGCCATAATCTCCAGAGCCAAAACTACATCATCATAAGGTCTGAACAGCAGGAAGGGGAGAGAGTACTGGAGGCATACCACTGTCTTAGGGACCTGGTCTAGAAGTTGTAAGTGTAACTTTCAACTTCCTCCACTGGAGAAAACATAATCACACGAATATGCTTAACGTTAACAGAGGACAGGATATGTAGTTCACCTATGTGCTCAAAAAGAAGAGAAAAATGTATTGTGAGTCAACCTTCAGTCTACCTCATGTAAGATACATATTATTTGGCCACAAATTAATAAATTGAGTATTAACTAAGAGATCATAAAGCAATATTAACACATTAGTTTTCAATGTAAATCAGTAACAAAACAGGAATTACTTTACAGGAATTTACTTTGAGGTCAACTGTTTGAGAACATTTCTTTTGAATAAAAAATAAAAGGATGTCTACATTTCTTTAAAATATATTTAGGGATTTACATGCGAGAATTTTTTATTCAGAAATCGATAACTATCTAAATGTAGAAGTGATTTAAGAAAATGTTTTTAAATATTCAATAAACATTAAAAATATAAGGCTACAGAAGTTAAATAAAAGAAATAGTTAATAAGCTGTCTTTATGAATTAACAACCCAAATGGCTTTTAAAAACAGAACTCTCACACCTTGCCCTGTGTGGGCACCTAGAACTTGAAAATTTTATTTTTTCTTCAGATTAACCCTCTTAAAAGTGGCAGATTGAACAAAGCACTCTGAAACTATGCAATTACACAGATTAATTTCATACTCACTTTTTACTTCTGGTACTTATTTTTTCAAATTGAGTGAAGAATTGTCTAGAAATAACCTGTTTGATTTTTATCAGGAAAATCACTTTTTCATGAGCATTTATATAATAAAATCACCTTTTAACGAGCTTTTATATAATAAAAGTCCAGCACTTCTAAGGAATTTTATTTCAGTTTTGTTGTTTATGAGGTGCTTACAACATAGATGGTATCCATCACTAAGTGCTTTTCTTTTGTACATGTTTTTCAACATTTCACATATAGATTTTTCTGGATAATACGAATGGCTGTGTTTTCTCATCAACATATAAGCTTTTCTTTCGATCTTGAAAGTATAGCAATGAGTGCATTTTGTGGAATCTTGCTGACTCTTTATTAAGGAATTTGAGGGCAATTTAGGCATAAAGTAGTCTGGAGCTTTAAGCAGTCTCTGAATGTCAACCAGATCCCAGGGTCCCATTACATCTCCCAGACGAATTGCTGAATTATTGAACACACATGAACACTATGCAATCTTGATTAGAGAACTGTTAATCAACCCATCATGGTATGCAGGTCAAAACCCAATTAGAAATCTGTGATTGGAATGTATGATGAAGAAACAATTAATTGCCTAGTTAAAAAAAAAGGAAGGTGAATTATTTGCTCTTTCCTGTCCTCTATAAATTTTTGTGATCATTAATTCTCCAATATTTCTAGATTTATAAATGTTTAAAAATGGTTTGCAATAAAAAGTATATTTATCTTCAAGCAAATACTTTACTTGTCACTATGGCTTATTTAAAATACATTGTTCCAGCCTTTGTCCTGGATTTTATTGTTTTCTTCCCCTAAAATAAATTATGTATGGAGTTTTAGGGAGGCTTTGAAGTTCAATCAGTTTTAGCAAAAGAGTAGTACTTTGCAAATAGTTAAATTAGAATTCTGCCTGTAATTTATCCCTTTGAAACATTTCTGCATCAGAGAGATCTGAAAAATAAATGAGCAGCCGTGTTCACTAGTTTTACAAAATACATGGTTAGTACACTAAGGGAAAAGAAGTTTGCCTGGATTTTTCTTAAAAGAATCATGACAGGATCGGGGAAAAAAAAATATATATATATATAATATTAGTTTATTAATCAGTAATGTAGAAGAGCTAGAAACTCAAGTAAATGCTATCTGATTCGTGAAGGGAAAGGGGAGGGAACTGTGACTTTTGAATTTAAGTAGGAAGAAGTTTTAAAAATAATACTTTCACAAAGCTATTTTAAGAAGATATTAAACCTTTTAGTTACTTGGTCTGGGAGCCTAACTTGGACCAATCATTCCTCTTTTCTTATATTTTTATAAACTTGTAGAATGTAGATGAGGTTTTATCCTGCAAAATGCTTGTGTCTACAGTGTCCTTTCCATATTTTTCAGAGTATGATAGTTATTGTTGGCTAGGATCTGGCATCAACTTCCTTCATATTTAATACCACCTTTTGCATTTGTTTATTTGAAGGGTGATATCACAAGGGAGTTATCTTACTTTTCTTATTTGCTTTTCTTCCCTTTGTTTTATTTTGGGGGAGATTTGTTTTCATTTTCCACAAGAATGGTATGGCTGCCATCTTGACCATGAGGAAATCCTGTCCGTTAATGTGGTACAATGTAAATTTCACTTGCAAATATTTTACAAGCAATTAGTTCACATGTGCTTTGCCCCCTTCAAAGTTATGACTTTGGGAAGTTGTTTAAAGAGAAACTAATTTTCATTTTTAAAATATTGCTCTTATATTTTTAGAATTTCTGTCAAATCTTAAGGCAAAAATACTTTGAATAATTGTAATCATTGACAAATATTTGTACTTTGTAGGTAGATATCAGGTTCTGAATCTTCCAACGTTTCAATGACCATATCTGGCTATGTGGAAAATTTATCTGGATAATAATAGTTTGAGCGAGACCATAAACATCATAAGATTTGGTAAAAAGAGAAATCAGGGAATTTTTTTGTCCTTTGAAAATAAAGTAATATGAGAAGAAATGTAGAGCTGTCTTTTCTATTTTACCCTACTCTTCCCCAAGACCAACTCAATTATTCTCAGTGATTGTGCCCTGGAGAAGAGCAACATATTCAGGCTGCTCATTATCTGCTGGTGGCACCTACAATTCTGTTTAAAATGGCTTGCATTAGAGAAATAATTTTTATTCAGGAAGAAGACTTTTGTTTTAACATATTGCCTGTACTCTAGTCTTTCTAAGAGCATAGAAAAAGAAAAAAATTCTAAAATATCAGATATAAAAATAAGAACAGACTTTTTTTCTCCCTCTTTAATAGAGAGATTGATAATAAGGCAGGAGATTTTCAATTCCAGTCCACCCTGGTAGAGCCTCAAATTGTGTACAGTTTGAGATTGTGTACAATGATTTAAATTAATTAAATTAGCCATTTCATTTGACAAATAGAATTGTATATATGTTGTGTGCATTGTGTTTTCAAATATGTATACATTGTGGAATGGCTAAATTGAGCTGATTAACATGCATTACATCACATACTTACTATTTTTTTGTGGTGACAATGCTTAAAATGTACTCTTTCGGCAATTTTCACGAATGCAGTTGACCCTTGAACAACATGCGCTTGAATTCTGCAGGTACTTCTTATACACACATTTTCTTCCATCTCTGCCTCCCCTGAGACATTAAGACCAACACTTCCTCTTTCTTCCTCTTCAGCATGAAGATAATGAGGATGCAAACCTTTATGATAATCTGTGTCTACTTAATGAATAGTCATTATTTTCCTTATGATTTATTAATAACATTTTCTTTTCTCCAGCTTACTTTATTGTAAGAATATGATATATAATACATATAACATAGAAAATATGTGTTCATTGACCATTTATGTTATTGGTAAGGCTTCTTGTCAACAGTTGGCTATTAGTAGTTAAGTTTGGAAAAAGTCAAAAATTATATTTGGATTTTCAGCTGCATGGAAGGCTAGCACCTCCAATTGTTACATTGTTCCAGGGTCAGCTGTACATCATTATTAACGTAATTGTGCACAGTTCTTTCCAAGAGCTGTGAAGCTTTACTTATCTAAAAGCACTTAGCCATGTATTTGACCAACTGAGCTTAGAATATGCAACTTCTTCCTCCACTCATTGTCCTTGTCTAGGAGTGCTTTATTGTCTACAAAACACTATCCTATAATGGTAGGCAATTCTAAGACACAGTTCTAGTTATATTAGTTGAAAATCTTAAATTGTCCACCTTTGTCTATAGAGAATTTTTAAACTTAAATGCATACAAGGGGAAAGCTTGTAATATAAATGCATTACCTTGGCCCAGATATAATAGGGAGTGGAAGAACTGTCCAATATAAAGAAAGAATGCTCCAATTAATATTCAAATTCATATTAAAGTAGAAAAGCACTCACCAATCCCTGTGTGTATGTTTGCATGTGCTGAATCTGAGTTGAGTTCCTCCCCTCCATCTGTGAAGAGATTGTATAGCATTATCCAATCACTCATTTGTTTGTCATACATGATCATCATGATTGTCATGACTTAGCTCTGTGCACCCTGCCTAGATTGTTTATTTCCATTATTTTCTGTGCTTCAACCATAATGTATAGGTGGCAACTGTGCTATTCTATATATATAACCTAACTTATGCCTTTGTGAATTTGCTTCTGAATTCTCTTTGTCATGAAAATCCTTTTTCACCTTGTCTGTTTTTTCCTGTCTTGAAAAACTGCTAGTTTTATTTAATTGGCAGGGTCTCCTATATGCAATTTTCCCCAATTCTTGCACCCCAGCCCTCAAAATGATAGCTATTTACTCCTCTCTGCAGGGGATCCTGTGCAGAAATCTGTATTATCATACTACATTCTAGCTTATCATTTGTATTTGAATATTGGTATCTTCCAGCATCTTGGGTATGAAGGAACATGCCAAATCTTGGAAACCCTAGGAACAATAACAATGCTTAGAATATAGCTGATATTTAATAAGTGTATCAGAAAGAGGGAATAAAGGAAAAAAAGAAGAGAGTGAGTAAGAGGGAATTGGTTGGGGAATACATGCGTGCTGCCACTTATTACCTTAGATAAGTTATTACCTCCTTTTTTTTCATATTTTTGAAGGAAAAATAATACCTATCTGGCAGGTTTGTTTTAAGATTCAAAAGAAAATTTAAGGAAAATACTGGAGATGGCCAGATATTTTGCTTCACTTGATAAAACTTTATCTAACCTTCATTTACTACTTAATGTGTAAGCAAAAAATAGAGTGCTTTGTGATGAAGCCAGTTAATGTAATGGACCTAAACTAGTGCCAATAATGAGTTTTATGTTTCTGCTGTGTTGACCAGCTTTCATGCATGAAAACCTATGAGGCACAAGAAGCTAATCTTAAAATGCATTTTATTGATGATTTTAAGTAAGAAAAACATAAGATTCATATTAGTTAAAATATATCAAGACCTGAGTGGTATTAAAATTGAAGTGCAATGTAAAAATAGCCTTAATATTTCCTTAGGTAAAGTTGAACTTTGTGTTCAAAAAATTTAAGAAAGGTTTCTGTTGAACTTTGACCTAACTATAATAAATACCAGGTAAAATAAACATTTTCTGTTTTCATCATTGTTATGGATATGTGATTATCTAGAGAAGAACTATTTTGTGAATGGAAATAAATAGGAATATTTTATTTTTATCCTAGTTGAGTTAATCCGGAGAGTTCATCAATTGCTTCAGAACAGTTTCACAAAAAAGTGTCACTTAATTTATCATATATTTCAAAATTTTTCTAATGAAATACTGATAATAGTTTATACATGTTCTAATTTCAGCTAAAAGGAATATCAAGGAAATGCCCTCCAGTTAGCTTTTAAAACATTTTGATGAAAATTCCAAGGTACCGTGTAGTACCTCATGGGCTCACAAAAAGAAAGTGTCACACTGAGGCAGCTTTATACAAATCTAGAAACAGCATTCAGCATTTCTGAAAGGAAAAATTAAGATTACTCTGCATTAGTCTGTTCGCATACTGCTATAAAGAACTGCCTGAGACTGGGTGATTTTTAAAGGAAAGAAGTTCAATTGACTCACAGTTCAGTATGGCTGGGGAAGCCTCAGGCAACTTACAATCATAACGGAAGGTGAAGGGGAAGCAGGCACCTTCTTGACAGGATGGCAGAAAGGAGGAGTGCCAAGTGAAGGAGGAAGAGCCCCTTATAAAACCATCAGATTTCCTGAGAACTCACTATCACTCCCATGATTCAGTTACCTCCACCTGGTCTCTCTTTTGATGCATGAAGATTATGTGGATTACAATTCAAGATGAGAACTGGTTGGGGACACAAAGACTAACTATATCAATCTCAATACATTTTTTGTTTGATCTAGGTAGATTTCTCTGCTGAGTGATTATCTACAATATGTCCTAAGGAGTACATTATAACCATGAAAGTTCCTGGGCAGTTCATAAGAGGCATGGGGATATCTAAAATAATTTTATGACCATAATAAAATCACATATGATTCTGAAGCAGTAACTGTGGTATGGCAAATAGGTTAAATTCTTAAAAACCAGGCATACTTAAAATATAGTTATAACCAATGAATAAACTATAACTAATATACTCAATTGCAGCAGGCTTATCTAAGTAGTGGTACAAAGGAAAAGAGGACTTTCACTTCCATGGACATAGGCTGTAATCCCAAGACTGAATGACTCTTTGAGAATCAGGCATCTTCCATACTTACTCTCTCACTTTGTCGGAAAATGGCTTCTGAGATTCTACTTGACAACCAACGTCTTTATAATCCATCTCAGAAAATGATCCTCAAGACAAAAAGATAATTCAGATTTAAATTCCAGTAACAGAATTTATTCAAAGTATTTTCTTTGGTGAAAATTCACCTTCAAAAATCTATGGTTTTGTTCTCAAATATCTATAAAATGGAATCTGTTAGTAGTCCTCAAGATTTTTTTTTTTCATATTAACCAGCCCACTTGCCTTTCCCTTTGTAAATGACTCTTTAATGCTCAGAACTATATTCTAGTTACAGGGTTTATTCCAAACACTTATGTAATTAATTTTGAGGCAAAAATTTTAATTGTTATTAAAATACTAAAAATATTCTCTCTTTTAAAAACATGTCTCTCTCACTCAGGCAATCAAACTAAGAAAGCACTTCTAGTACAGGAAGACCTGGTTTTGGTGAATATTTTATAGCAGTATATAAAACAGGATGTTCCTAGTATTTTTACTGCCATAAGATTCCAAATATTTTAGAGCTTCAGTTTTGCAAAAGTTTCAAAGAATCATCCATGAAAATTGCATTGTAGGCTTATTTGCATTGCATACCAGAGAGAATATTTTTAGCTCAGAGCTATTTTAGACATGACTGGGTAAAAATGAACTCTCTTACTATCCCAAGAGTATGCATACATTTCTACAATAAATAATGAAGAATGAAAAAGGTATGAAAAATATTACTGCATTTGGGATTAGGTCTTTTCTCCAAGTTCTTTGAAGGGAGGTTAATGTGTAAAAGGTCATCCCTATTCATGGCAATCTGAATGCTGATAAATAATACATAATGCTAGCAATTATGACCTAATTTCAATATTTATTGAAAACTGCCATTTCAGAGCAATCAGAGCACATCACAAATTGTACTGTTATCTACATTTGTGTAAGTTTTCTGTAAATATTGAATTTCAGTAATTATCATTAGTATAATTTATTATTAAATTCATGGAGTCTTGAATCCATATGGAAAATAATTCAAATCTCACAATATCTTCTTTTGTATCTATTATATTCTTTATTTATTTGATACAAATAAAGGAATCAGTTATTCAATGAGGCCAGTAAAACATATTTTATGGAGATGGCTATTTATGAGAAAAACTATAAAGTCACGAAGCTTGCTTTTGATATCATCACATTTCTATAGTCAGTGTTATTTCTTGGCAACTTTTGCATCAAAGGCAAATATACACAACTTCCTATGGAATTTCAGGACCCTTATGTTCTCATAGTGCTCAGATTACACTATGAACACCCTGGTTGACAAAATGTGCATTCATTCTCCCAACAGAACTCGCCTTTCTAATCAGTAAAGAAACAATATTGCCTGTTCTGGGCCAGACATGATAGGAACATGGTGTATATTACAAAAATGATAATCACTTAAATAAGATGTTTGTAACATTCTTTGCCCTACAATAGTTCATAGTCTAGTGGAAAAGATGGACATGTAATTAATGCATACTATCATAAAAGTAATATAACAAATAACATTTATTTTTCAGGAATCCTTTTAAACAGTTTACATGTATTAATCCTTATAACACTCCTAGTAGGCACTGTCAAGATCTCCATTTCATAAATGAAGAAATTACAATGCAAAGCCATTAAGTGCAAATAGGTTATTGTCAAGGAAGAGGACATCTAACTTTACCTAAATGATTCAGACATTGATTAAGAAAGGCTTTATAGAAGCAATAAGCCTGAAGAAAACTTCCAAAATGATTAGGTTTGACATGATAAGGAAAAAATCAGAGAGAGGAACTGTGTTCTCAATATATGTAGTATGAAAAACAAAGCAAGATATCATCTCTAAATTAAAATCTCTCTCTATATATTAGCAGGCATGGTGATACATGCCTATAAAACCAGCTACCCGGAAGGCTGAGGCAGGAGTATCACTTGCGCACAAGAGGTCAAGGCTGCAGTGTGCTAGGATAGTGCCCCTGCACTCCTACCTGAGTAAATGAGTGAAACCCTATCTCTAAAGAAATTACTTTAAAATAAAAAACTAAAACAAAAACAAAAAACAAAAAAAACCTGAAAAAGTCATACACATGTGAGAATATATGCCAGATTTGGAAAGTACCAAGTCAGTATTCAGTATGCCTAGAATTTAAGACTGAATGGGGAGGGAAGAATTGAAGCCAGAGTATTATCAGATTATGAAGGGTTCCCTATGCTCCACTAAGATGCTTGATTTTATGTAGGAATTTTTAAGATATTCAGCAAAAGAATGAATCTCCACCCTATCAACTCTCACCAAATATAATTTATTATTGTACCCTTTTTTTTCCTATGGCTCTCCTTGTCTGTCTAATACCATTAAAAATAATTGGATGTAAATGAATATTCACTGATGTTGTTTTTCAAAGATATTTAAATTTCATTATGGTATAGTTGAAGATCACATAGCCTTTAAGTTTTTAAGACAGATGTTTCTGGATTTATGATGTGGTCATGTCCCAATTAATCCACTGGAAACCAAAAATATCCTAAGCTGAAATACATTTAATACCCTGAAAAACCCATTGTAAAACTGAGAAATTGTAAGTTGAACCATTTTAAGTCCAGATACTCCTCCACTGAGGATGGAATTATGTCCTGATAAATCCATCATAAAAGTCAGACAACTCTAATTCAACCAGGGTAAGTTGGAGATCTTCTATATTGACATTTCAGGTCCCTTGTCAGAATTGTGAGTCGATTTGGGACAGGGAATCCATCTTCTTACTCCTGTGAATAATTGCGAATCGTTGGTTCCAAGAAAGCTGGGAGAGTAGCAAATTAGGGGCCTTTGGATTCAATGTCCAGCTCTGTCTCTCACTTGAAAGTAATTTCGTTTCTCTTAGCTTCTCTAGTTATCCATTTTCTCCAACAATGAAATGTGTAGGAGGAGAGATACTGATAAGCAAGGTTATTTCAAATACCTTTTCAAATTCTTACATCTTCATTCTATGATACTAATCGTGACCTATTCAAAAAGCAAGATTTAATTGCGGAGCTATATTTCTCTAGAAATACCTTTTACAAAATAGTTTTAACTCTCCAGAAGGGCAACATATTGATGTGAGCAGCTAAAACTTTTGTATAACTTCCAAACATTTAACAGGAGATATTTCTTTAAATATAGGGAAAAAAATGACAAAACTGTAATGCTTTTCTCCTTAAAAGGGTCATATAATTAAATCTGTAAGAATAGTGTTATGCATATGATTACCTCCATTTCACATTTAAGGAAGCAGAGTCACATAATTGAAATGACTTTTCAAACATCACATATTTCAGCAGTGGTGGAGCCAGACGCTAAGCCTTTGTTTTCCAATTCCAAGTCCACTGCTCACTTTAACATAACAGTTGTTCTTATGTTGACAATTAAGGCTAGTGTTATAGACGATTTCACAAGCAATAGGAATATTTTATTTCAAATAGTGATAGAAAGATAATAGACATAAAAACAAATGTATTAGTCACTTGAGCCACAAAAAGAGAAGCTTGCATTTCCAGCAGTGTGTGAAGGTGGAAAATACTGCCCTGTAAATGTGTCTGCATTTCTATAGAACACGTGGTTTAGCAGGATCATTGGGAGGGAACACATAGTGACCGCAGAAGGAGTTTGGAATATTCCTGTTTATTGGAATTCATAGCAAAAGTTGATCTTTCATTCTCATTAAAAAGCTATGTAGACTTGTGTGTTAAAAAAATACTGCAAAGGCAGTAAAATGACTTCTTATGATCTTAAATATGCTAATTAATGTTTACTTTAAGTCTTCAAGAATGAGTACAAAGGCTATGAGCAATGCAGAATTTCCCAAACTTTTGTGTCCAGTAAAACTTCCCCTACCTATAACACGTACACCCAAAGAGCATGTAAAGCAAATGAAAGGCTGATAAAAATAAGGATTTACGTTTTTCTCCAGTATAGTTGAATAATCTAAAGGGATAGTGAGATAAAATTTAAGTTTTCTAAAGAAAACTTAATAGGTTAATACCTACAGGGCATTTTAATATAAAAATTTATGTTTGTACTTCCACTATGGAAATACATAGGGACTTTTCAATATTTTAGTCTTTTGCCAATGTATAGTAATCAGAAGTAGCATCTTGAAGTCAAATATGCTTATTTAATAAGACTATAGAATGCCTTGGAGATATGTAATAAAGTGTAAAAAAGTCTGGATGTGTAGAGAAGTTATGGGGGACATAACTGGTAAATGTGAAACAGATTGTGCAGCAATTTATGAAGATGGCAAAATACTTTTGGTATCCAAATATTGAATAAAATTAGCAAGGAAGTATTACATAACATTGTTCTTCCTATTTTACTATAATATATTTTAGGAACTGTGTTTTTATACTACCACAATCTGGATACATCCAACTGCTGATAATATTGGAGATATTTATACAAAGGATTACAACATTTTATTGCTCAAATGTTCAACTTTAAAGATGGGCATTTTAAGGGAAACATGATGTAAAAGGAAATGCTATAACATAGGATTATCTCTTGTGAAAATTTATGTATCAAATAACACAACTTCAAAATGCATAAAATAGGAACTGCATTAACTGTAGAAATTACAAACAAGAAAAGATAAACCCAAAAATGATACTAAAGACGTTCTTCCCTCTCTAAGGCCATGAAAGATAAAATACACAAAATATTCATACAGATAAGGAAAATATTCAATAAGATATTGAATATAATACATACACCTAAACATATACACTGATATGTTTCATTATATTAAGAAAATGCCCTTATTTCAAACGTTGTGGGATATTTAAATAAATCAGACAGTAAATTTGAAAATAGACACATGTAATGCTGTTGGGCTTAGAAAATCATACCCAGTGCTTGGTGATTTGGCTTGCTGATTACTTTGCCCTGAAGGACTTTGGAACATCTCTGAAGCAGGCTCAGTACCAAGTTACTCCTTCCTCAAGTATCCTATCAGAGGTCATCTGCTGTAACTTCTTCTACTTGATTCCCTCACATCAAGTATTGCCACCTAGAAATCATGCTCCATATAGAAGCCATTGATATCATAATAAACAGCAATCAACAATCCAGCAGTTTATCTCTTCTTTTCATTCTAAATCTCCTTTTATTCATCAAAACACTCATATTTTACTATAGATTTCTACTCTACTAGCTATCAGTCTAATCTTTTCTCCCTTCTGCTATTTTCCAGGGTTTGTATTCCTTACATGTGCTCACTACTTTTTTTACCAAGAAGCTTCTAGTTTCATTTGTATCTCAATTTCTTACCCGAGTCTCTTAACTACTGCTCTATTTCCCATCATGTGTAATTCTCACAAAAGATCCACTTCATTTGATATGTATTTATGATTTTTTTCCTCTTTCTAGGCATCAGACATATTTTATTTGCTATTGCACTAATATTAATGATAATGGAAAAATTTTACTCTATTATTTCAGTGAACTTTTGTAAATTATAATGACTGGTAGTAACATAACAATGGTTAGAATTACAACACTTTTCAAGGATTCACAAAGTTTATACTCATAGTATAGGAGTTACATACTTACAGGAATTTAATTTGAAAAGGCACCACCCTCATTGTGGGCAATAGCTAAAAGGAAATAACATCTAATACTTTAGTTATGTGTGGATCTTAAGTACTCTTCCTATGGCAATTGCCATTGTGAAATTAATAAAAACTTGTCATGCAAATGGTGTACCAGTGACATTAAGAACAGTAGCTAGACTTTGCAACCTTTTTTTCCTCCTCTTGATTTTTACTAAGTAATGTCTAAAAAATAAGGCAAAATTTCTTGGATATCTTAATTACATAGTTATTTGCGCAAATGACTCTTTTATTGACATATGTCTTTCAAGGCAAAGTAACATAGTAGTATTCTCCTACAATTGATTGTCATAAATAACCTGATCGTTGACTATCTGATATATTATTACAAGGAAAAGTAGAAAAAAATAGGATTTAGGTTAATTTGACTTCTGACCCCCAAAATACTTAACTTTAGTCACTTCTGCTCCCCAAATGCTTAACTTTAGTCACTCTTTATGATCTGAGAAACTAGAGAAGGTTAAAAAGTAAATAGCTAACTCCTCCTAATACTAATGATGGGAAAATGGTAAGTAGATACACCAGCAATTAAAAACACAGCAAGATACACTTAGAATGGCATGAGTAAGGAGAAACACCAGTGATTAAAACCAGGGCATTTTAATTCTTTCCTCACTTTTATTCTAAAGATTTTCATAAGAAATGTTTGCTGATTTCAACTTCCATATTAATAGAGATGTTGCTTACAACTTGAATAACTCCAAATAAGATTGTAAGAAAATGTTTAAAAAGTCTAAAAACAAAGCACTGTGACTAAATGAAGTTTAGTATTCATGCCCTGATGATTAGATTGACCACTAACATGACATACCCATAGAGAATCATGTGAAATAAGGATGGAAGATATTAGGCAACGTGTATATTACTATAAAATATTAACAATCTTTTATCACAATAATAGGAGTCTCACTATCTATTAATGGTATTAAGATATTGAAGAAAAACAAGTAATTTATTAAATTTAATTTTTATATTGACTCACATATTTAGTAACCAATAGTAAATTTAGTCACATTTATATTAAAAAGTAGTTTGCTAAATCACAACTGTCACTTTATAACAGCAAATGCAACAATAATTGCAGAATAATGATCATTAATTTTCTCAAAACTAAATCACTCACTTTGAATTTAAATAATAAAGAAATACTTCATCGGCTTCTTGCCAAGCAATTGTGTTTTACCGTATCAATAAACACATTATCATTTATGCATGAAGATAATTTTCTGAAAACTAGGAGTCAAGATTACTTCTAACAAATCTGTAATCACTACTAATGTGTTTTATTTATTTTTAAAGTGGCATACTTAATTTTTATGTCATATTGCACTTCTTCATAGCCTTGAAAATTGCATTTTTATTATGAATCACTTCATACTGCATACACAAAAATGCATTTATTATTTAAAATAGAACCGCAAATTTTAAAATAACATTTGTTGTATAAGCAATTTTATGAAATAACTCGCCAATTTTTTTAGGTTAACACATTCTTTGCAAAGATAGCATATACTTCTTTGAAATCAAGTAATTTATTCAAATTCATTTAAATTCAAGTAACACACATATTCTAAACACTAAAGAGTACAAAGATGATGACAATAAGATTCTTCTCTTAATGTTAGTTTGACAGTATAGATTAACCATATATACAACATTCTAAAGTGAAAGCTAAAATGTCTGCTGTTAATGTTAAAAATGATTGTGAGACATTGGATGAGATGTAAGAGAGATCTTAGACAAATAACTGATTGATCATGACAAGGGTTGGCTGGTAATTAGAAAAGTATATTTAAAATGAAGACAGCAAAAAGTAGACTTTTTTTTATTTCTAGGAAAAGAAAAATTGTTCCAAAGTGAAAAGGAAATAATACACTAACTAAAACAAATAATATTTGCTAGTCAAGATTATGCTAAAACTGACTTATTGAATCACTTGAATATTGTTTAACCATATCACTAATCTATAATCAGAGGACAGTAAATAATGCTAAAATAAATCAAGATGTCATACCAATCAGTTTTATTTAGAAAGATGGTAATAAAGATCAGAAAAATAGCTATCGGAGTTAGTACATCCTTGGGAGAATAATGGTTTAGAGGATGAACAATGATCATTTTTTATTATTAATCTTTCATACCACTTGATTTTTTACTTTTAAAATGCATGTATAATTTTACTAAAATATATAACAAAGATAATAATTGAAGAAATAAGTGGAAGAAAGAAAAAGATTACAGAACTAGAAACTTAAGAAAAACATTTCAGAAAAATATCTAATACAAAGATAAGAAAAAAGAACATTAAAGAGGCAAAATCCAAAATATTTAGAGGATCAATCCAGGTTGTTCTTCATTTGATAAAGGGAGTTCCGTAATTATCAAATAAATAATGAGCTGGCCTAAAACGAACCGTCTTTTGTAACACACATCAACATTCTCCAGGCAGGAGATCTTCAGGAATTCCACCAGGCTTTTTTGTTTTTTGTTTTATGTTTTGTAATATAAAGTCACTGGTGATACTCATATAGAAGTAATTCCAAAAGTGACTTAAAGATTAAAATATTAAAACACTTAAAATAGTTTCAAAAGATAAAACTAGGAATACTACCAAAAGCGACTATTTCAAGAATGTGAGGAAGAACAGAAACTGAAACTGATGGCTAAATGAATTACCAGTGTCAGTGGTTGCGAAGATTTTTAGAATGCGGGAAACTTAAGCATGATTGTCGGCAGAGTGTGGGAAGTCAGGGAAGGGAGAATGCAAATTTACAATTTATTGGTGTAAATGTTACACTTTGTTGAAGGAATGGGACTTGTTACAGAGGAAATTACAAGATGACTTTCTCTTCCCATATCACTGTCTTTAAAACAGGTCTGTGGACCTTTTCTATATCAGTTCTAGATGAAACCTCAGGTAGATAGTATAGACGTCTTTGTTGTGCTCAGGAATGAATTTATAGTGTCATTTTGAAATACTGTTCCAATCCTGTCTTGTAAATGAAAACACAGTCAATGTAAAATTTTCATTTCACCATTTTGTCTTTACTGAGTCTGGGAAACCTATGGTGGGCAGCTGGGGTGAGGTCAACATCTCTTTCTCTTGCCTCTTCTTATGTCACATTCGCTGGCTACTGCTTGGGCCCTGGGAGTGAAGTTGTAAAAATGAGAAAAGACAAAAGTTTTATGTAAGCAGAGTTGTCATCAGATAATGTTAGCCTCTGGCTGAGGCAACTGTCCAAAACCAACTCTGCCATTGGCCACGTGGGCTCCTGGGAAACCCACCTCTGATGGTACCCACCACAGCCTCCACTCCCACCTTCAGCTCCCGTATCTGGCAAGATGCTTATGAATTTGCCTCAAGTCTTAGCTGGCAGAGGTCATCCCTCTGTTACACTTATCTCCAGTGATCTCCTTGGATAAAATCCCTTTGAGTAAAGATGAATTCAACCATATTTCTTCAGTGAGGCCAACGTCTAGGCCACAGAAAACGTGACTGAACTTTTGCCCGGACTTCTGGAGATACTGAAGCATTTTATTCTTATGGAAATATTTCTTGGCCAGGCACGGTGGCTCACACCTGTAATCCCAGCACTTTGGGAGGCCCAGGCAGGTGGATCACCTGAGGTTAGGAGTTCGAGACCAGCCTGGCCAACATGGTGGAATCCCTGTCTCTACTAGAAATCCAAACTTAGCTGGATGTGGTGGCGGGTGCCTGTAATCCCAGCTACATGGGGGCTGAGGCATGGGAATTGCTTGAACCCAGGATGCCAAGGTTGCAGTGAGCTGAGATCACGCCACTATACTCCAGCCTGGGCAACAGAGAAAGACCCTGTTTGTAAATAAATAAATATTTCCACACTCTCCAGCTCAAGCCAGTCTCTGGCCTTTAAGCTTTTAAAGCATGAATCAGGTCCATGTCCCTACATAGTACCCAACAACAACGATAATAATAGAACATACACCAAGTTCTGTGTATCTTCCTGAAAGCCCCCCTCAGCTGATGCTTCCAGTACCTTCTCTTTACCCCTCCATGTCCATTCTCTACCTGGTTCCACCCCTTCCTGTTTGCCCCTGGGATGGTTTGCCACAGCTTCCGGTCCTCTGGCTCTAGTTCTGCCTAGCACCATCAGGAGAAGAATGTGTGGAAGAAATAGACGCTGAGGCATTCGTTTTTCTGACCTCGTCCCTGCCAGGATCTGAGTCGGCAATGGTGCTTTCCTGTCTTAAAGACCCAGATCCTCCTGGAGTCCTGTCCTCAGCTATGCCGCCACAAGTCTGGGTTCTGAAACCTCCATTTCTATTTCCATCTTCAGGTTCAGGGATGGTTAGAGTTGCTCTCTTGCTCACCCCAGAGGCTGCATGCTCTATATTTGTTTTCCTTCAACCTTCTCCACAACTTTATAAATAGTTCCTCTACTAACATTTCTTTATTAAAACACTAATTGTGTTATCTGTTCCCTACTGGGACCTTGAATGTTATATTTGAATTAACATGACGTGAGGCACCCTACTCTCTCTATGCTACTCTCTAACATTTTGTTCTATTCCACTGATTGATTTTTTTTTTTTTTTTTGAGGCAGGTTCTTGATCTGTCACTCAGATTAGAGGGCATTGATGTGATCCTGGCTCCACTGTAGTCTTGAACTCCTGGGCTCAAGCAATCCTCCTTCCTTCGTCTTCCGAGTAGCTGGGATAACAGGCATGAGCCAACACGCCTGGCTCTTACTAATCCTTATTAATATGCCAACTACCTCTTTAAAAAAATCCTCATCAGAGTCTTACCAAATTTAATGAGAAATTATACTCTTATCTAACCTGAAAGTATATGTGGGCAAATGCTGGAAGAACCAGTTTTATAACTGTAAAAACACTTGGCAGAGGTGGGTTAACACCTCAGTAAGAATGTGGCAAAAGAGAGAAAATAATGAGGTCTGAGGGAAGAACAAAGGAATGAAATGTTCAGGCAGGAAAATGAGGAAAAGTAATTTTTCCTCTGAGATAACAGAAAAGTTAAAAGTTACATGGTCCCAGCTATTCGGGAGGTGGAAGTGGGAGAATGACTTGAGTCTGGGAGGCAGAAGTTGCAGTGAGCTGAGAATGCGCCTGGGCAACAGAGTGAGACTCTGTCTCAAAACAAACAAACAAACAGCAACAAGAGAAAAAGAACAATTATAAGAAGGGGCACAGAAGAAATGTTTCGGTAAAGAGCAAGACTGCAGAAAGACTCAATGTTGTCAGTAAAAGAGTGATTTGGTTGCAGGGCTCATCTGCTCAGAGTGAGAAGGGAGTGTAATGAAGACTTGGGAGAGTTAAACATTTTTGGAACATATGCTGCAAAGAACCATGTAGGAAGTCAGCTAGAGGTGAATGAAGAAATTGCTAAACAGCTGTGAGGGCTGTAGAAGTCTCTTGACCTGCAATATCACCACTTCCCAACACCTACACCTTCTGTCATATGCTGCATTCTAAAATCAAAAGTGACTTTTAGATAACCAGTAATTCTTACATTTATAAATCAGAGAAGAAAGGTGATTTTATTATTAACAATTCTTGAATCAAAGTTTCTTTTATCTGTGAGTTACATTAGTGGATTATTATGGGAAATCTCAAAGTTGTTTTTCTTCAGTAAGGAGCAAGCTGTATTTTCAGATGTGAGATAAAACTATTGCTGAAATGAACATTATAAGAAATGTCACATAACTAAACATATAAAAATAGTTTCCAAATTAAAAAAAAAACTGAATGACAAAGTTGCTTCTGAACATTGCAAATTTTTCAGGAATGCAATTATTCTTAGTCATTTACCTTAGAAAGTCTATTGAAAAAGGTCCTTGAATCTAGGCAAACACTTTAATGGAAACTTTCCCAAATGTTTACTTCTGCCATGACCATTCACACACTTTTCAGTATAATGCACATATAAAGCTGAATATTCTGAGATTTTACCCTGCTTGCAGGTTATCCAACCACAGATTTTTGAATGAGGGCAGAAGACGAGATGGTTCTCTCACAACAGTGACAGTAGCCAGAATACCAGGACTTTTTGCATTGATTCTCCAAGCCCCACTTTACTCAAGTCAGTATGAAGATGGTCAGATGGCACATGCTGACACAATGAGTTTAATTACAGGAAAGAAACCCTGAGCTCAGAGGACCCACAACTTTTATAACAGGAGGTATACCTGCTGCTTCACTGCAGGGAGACACTATCACAATCTTTAAGGCTCTGAGCCAACTTGGTCTTTGTTCCAGAGAAATACACTCCTTTCCAGGGCTTACTATACAAATATCCTTGATGAGAGAGTCCAAAGGGCAGTCAGTATCCCTACTTGTAAGATATGCAGAATGGCAAGGAACACGTGAATAATTGTCTTACAATATAGCATGTACTTATATTTAACATAAATTTAGTCACAATCCCCAGCATTTAAATCCCTGGATTTCTATCTAATCCAGAGCTTGCCTTTTATTATTGCAGTATTAGACCCAGAAAATATTAACCTTCTGATATGAAGCTTCTATTTTTGAGATTCTGTGTCAGTGTTGACAATACAGTGTTGTCCACTGTGAATTTGCATTAATTTGGGTATATAATCTGTGGCATTATCTTGAATAGAAGTTTACTAATACAAGGTATTTAAAATGTTCTGTGATAGGAATTCACACATTAAATTAGTTTCTTTGATTTTCATTAACTCAGATCATATAGTGATATGTCCAGAAAAAGAATGCATAATGCTGTAAAATTTATATCAGTTGGGATATATGACTATTTTGGTCACTTAAAAAAATGTTGCAGAGGACCACGGTGAGATCGTTATTGACTATATAACATCTGAGTTGAAAACTGATTAATGAGGAGATACTTTTAGGAAATAGCTAGAATAATAAGTTGTCTATTTTAATGCATAGTGTGAACTCAAGAGAAGAAAGATGATACAGGTCAAAGAGAGCAACTTTGGGCTATCTATGGGGAGTCGAGTGGAAAAGAACATGTAAATTCATCCTGGTGCAATTTGATGCTGAGCCTTCTGCCTATTTCCCCCTACTCAACTAACCAAGACCTTACAGGAATTGGGAGGATATTTGCATAGTGAACATAGTTCGGCTGCTCCCAGCTTTAAGAAGAAAAGCTCCACTTCCTTCAGCAGTCTTTTCCTTGAAGTAACTGCTACTTGCCTTTTTTCATCCCAGGAGTGATTAAAACCCAAAAGTCAAAATTAAGTGTAGGCATAGGACACAGTGTCTAAACTTTTGGTCCCAGGGACAGAGGCATCCTTGAGACTCACAGGTGATGTCACCAAGTATCCTAGGGTGAAGTGGCCACACAGGTCAAAGCCTTAATAATAAAAAGTATCTCCTTGTTCATTGGGTCCTTACTATGTAACTTTTTCAGGAGCCCATGGCAGCCATAGGAACCAGATCGAGGGTTTTTGAGACCCAAGGCCCTGCTAATACCTTTCTATCTCATTGCAGTGAAAATGTCTTCTGCTTTAGTAATAACCACACAAATTCAATCAATGGAAGTAAATCTTTTATTTCAAATTGTACTTTACAATTATATAATAGTAGTTTTTTCTACAATGATAATATTCAGATTGTGTAGAAGTAGTTCAGATGAAGCTAAAAAGAAGTTAAAGAGGACAAATGCAGAACTATAATCTCCTGGCAGAAAAATATTGTTAATTTCATTGAAAATATCAGCTTTGAAGGGAAATTCTCATTCCTCAGGATCCCAGCAAAGTAATCAAGGAAAGACATGGATCTCATGTTTCCAGAAACTCGTGCTGGGGGAGGTTCTTGAGTTGGCAGCATGGAATTTTAAGGGGATAGAGACAAATTAACACAGTCTGAAGGTGGGAGGACAGGAGGACACTCACTTTGTATGAGGGAGTTTTAAATGAGGTGGAGAAAATATGAGCAGTGGCTGTGTGGGATGAACTTTGGGGATAGAATGAGATGTCTAAAGAGGACTGTAAGCAGGTGCACTGGATGCTGTGTTACGGAGGCCTCTGCTGCCTTCTCAAGAGATCTTCAGTAAAGGTCTATCTACATTTTCAGTCTCTTTCGAGCCTCATGTACTTTTGCAAGGGATGCTAATTTAATGCCACGTTGGATTAAAGGTGGCCTAGCTTAGATGAGATCTTAGAAGTTCTGCCATATAACTATACTAATATACATGTATAATTATAATCGTGTTTGGAAAGAAGATAGAAGTAAAACTCTCATAACATTTGGCAATTATTTCAATGAATAGAATACTAATGGGTAGTTGAAAGCTTAGATTTACTGTTAGCTTTATAGAATTTTTAGTATACAATGAAATATACATACATAACAGTTTGTACATTGTCACTTTTCATTATTTTATATTTTGCCTTCCATAACATGATCAAATAATATATTATGTTTTACTCTTATGGAAGTAAAAAAGTTGTCATTGATTGAATGAAGCAAAGAATCCCAATCATAATAAATATTACTAAAAATTTCTAACTTCTTAAAACATCGTTCTCTCAATCTCAATTGGGTCTTAATTTTCCTTCTTACTAAGTCACAAGGAGTAAAGGTAAAATTTAGAAACTAAATATTTCATGCCATAGAGCCAAACACATAGTCCTTTTAGAAGAATTATCTTGTCAGATGATTTCCCTTCTAACAGATTGGTTCCAGAAAGCAGGTTTCACCTTTAGCAATTTGAGGGGCAAGAAATACTTCATTTTCCCAATGAAGATAGCATAACGTTATTTGTCATTCCTGCAATGGCATAATTACTCACTCAGCATGGCAGCTATGGTTTATAGAACCATGCTACAACTTGGATTTGTTTATTGGTTGCACTTTACACAGCTTTTCATCATCAAGTTTCATCCCTTAGCCCCCGTGCTTTTAGGGTAATCAGTGGTCAGGCAAAATCACATACATGCAGAGTTGCTTTATTATAATGTATTAAAGGACTTCAGAACTTGTGAAATATGCACTAATATCTACTGTTGCTGTACTACATATTTACTGTAATTCATAGAATGAAATATGGTATTTCCACAGGCATTAGCAATAAAACCTCCATGAGCAGTCCACGATGAGACATATTTATTGATTTGAAATTATATGGAAGATTTCTCTTTTGTTTACAACCTCAACAAATTATACTAAATTCAAGGAACAGTTGCAAAGTAATAATTAGGAATGATGTACTACGATTTGGCTTTATTCTACATTTTATACTGAAATGAACATACAAATATATGTCCTATCTTTCTATCTCTATCAATATATATTTCCCCTCCTACAGCCTGTCCAAAGTGTTTAGGTTTCCTGAAATAGACACCAACAAATGAATTGTAGCCAATGGCATATATTTTCTTCCTGGACAGTGTATTTTTCTTTTTACTGTTCTCTAATATGACATTGGTGTGGCAGACTGAAATACCGAGGCTGAAGGTGTTGAATACCTTTCTCATTTGACTGCATTTTAAACCGTAAGCAGTATATTCCTGGTCTCAGCCTGAAATTCCTTCCACCCACCCAACAATAAAAGTAAGTGCTACGTAAAGGAAATCCAACCACAAGAATTAGAAAAGAGAGAGACAGAGGCTGCAGTCAAACTTTCTTTACCACCTAATGGTCAAAAAGAAACTGTTTATCAGGTCTTTTAAAATCTGTTCTTGAGAATCAATCCAATTTTCAAGTTTTATACTTTATTTTCCCCTGGCTAGAGCCATTAGCTGGGCTCCTTTGGTGGTCAGCAGGGTTGGGGATTCTGACTCTGAGATACTCCCTCTTCCAGGCTCAGCCCTAACTCTCAGGTGTCCAAAACAGGGAGAAAAGACAAGGGAGGAAGCAAAACCTCCATGTGCTCCCTTGGTGGCAGCATGTCCCCAGCATCATTGTGACTAAACTGGTACTACTTAAAGTGGTGGACATGGATTTTGTCCCCCTTCGTCACTGAAGGTACTTTAGAAGGGAAGCTGAAACACCCATCTGCCTTCTCCAAGTGTTCAAACCCCCAACTCCTTATCCAAGTTGAGATTCTCATTGGCCTGGCTGACATTGGACTATACCCATAGCTTTTGTCATTTTTCTTTCTTTCTTTTTTTTTTTTTTCTTTGAGAGGGAGTCTCACTCTGTCACCCAGGCTGGAGTGCAATGGCGCGATCTCAGCTCACTACAACCTCCACCTTTCGGGTTCAAGGAATTCGCCTGCTGCAGCCTCCTGACTAACTGGGATTACAGGCAAGCACCACCATGCCCAGCTAATTTTTTGGTATTTTTAGTAGAGACATGGTTTCACCATGTTGGTCAGGCTTGTCTCGAACTCCTGACCTCATGATCTGCCTGCCTCAGCCTCCCAAAGCGCTGGGATTACAGGCATGAGCCACTGCGCCAGGCTGCTTTTGTCATTTTTCTAACTTTCCTGCTCCTCTCACGGAACTAGAGAAGTTCTGAGGATGTCTCTACATCACTAGAAGACTTCAAAGAATTAAGAAGTGGTGGGCAGTATTTCCCATCCTCTTTTCAATCACATGACACCAATTTTTTTCCAGCTTTCTTGTTGTCCTCTGTTCTTCTGATCTTCCTCCCCTTATAAATCAGAGGCAGGATGTCTCCTTGATCACACCCACACCTGCTCCAGTATTCTAACTTTGGAGAATGGCTTTTGCTTCCACAGTGGCCTTAGAATAAGCCTATAAGGACAATGAGGAGGACCCAAGGAATGAGATGCCAAGTCTCTTCTGAAAGCACCCTGAATTTCTACCGAGATTCCTTTGGAGCTCGCCTCACTTAGTTTTGGGAATGCTAATTCAAGTCCTCTCCAGTTAAACAAAGGCAACCTATAGTAGCAATAGATATGCCATTGCCATAATAGAATAGTCCTGTTGTTAACTTGACTGGAGGAAGAGAAGGGTGTGGAAGATGTTAGGCACATAGCTGAAGGTATCAGGTCTCCACTGCTGGTGACTACTTGTCATCTCCGTTTATAATGTTGGGGGATTATTTCATTTGTGCTTAGCTGTTGCCCTTGTCCCTTACTTGTATATCTAGCATTTACTTGTCCATTATAAGAAATATTATAAGAAATGGTGATTTAACTTGTATTGTGATACATAAGCCCAGGAAAACAAAACAAAAAAAAGCTTTCTAAGATAGTAAGCAATGCATAGGAATATTTTCAAATACATAATCATGAGCTTCACCAAGATAAAGCAAATAATACATTTTGAAGTATAGAGTATCTTAGGATCTTAAGTCATAAAGTGTGAGCACCTGAAGAAGAGTCAGCAGTGATTCCAGTCTTCTTTCCCAACTTCAAGCTGTTTCTGAGTCACTAGATAAATGACACCTGTGACAGATGTTTGGGGAAATAAATGTAGAAGTAGAAAATACACAAGTCATGAGAACAAAAAAAAAATCAATAGGACTTCCTTCTTGACAAAAATTGACAATATAATGCAGGAGTTAGTGATTTTTCTGTAATTCAGTTGATTCTGATTATCTTCAAACACTTGATGACAGGTCCTAAAGGACGCCTTGAGGAAAAGCAACAATAAAAGGGTGCATTTGATAGCAACAGGAGCAAGAGATGTTGACTATTCTAGTGGAGAACCTTCAGAAGATATTCCATTTTTATTTGACATTTGAAGAAAGGAAGACCAAAAGCGCAGGAATTGATATACTTAAAGTAGAAAACAGAATATATTTGACTCCTGTAGGATGAGAAGGATTGATTTGATAATAAAATACTGACAATCATTATTACCATCACACCTAACATTTAGTGAGTAATTATTATAGGCAGTGAACTATTCTCCATCATCGTGAATGATATGAATGTATTTAACCTGAAAGTACAGGGAAGAAACAGATGTGGTAATATTACCAAGGCAGAAAATGGAACAGAAAGAATTGGCAATATAATACAATTGTAAAATAATATATAATTGCAAGTTTTTTTTCCTGTCTTTAAAAGACAATGTACACCTACATGAGAAAAGCAAAATGCAAGCTATTTGTATTAGCATATTATTATATTTTACTAGTTTATTTTTCAGCTGAATTAAAATGGATTTTTGGGCAAAACTTTTTTAATAGTAAAATATATAAATACTATTTGAAAATTAAGAAAATACTTTCTGATATAAATGAAAAATATAGAAGATAATCAAAGCAGAGACACAAGAACATGACAGAAACCTGATTCCATTATTAGGAACAATTTGAATAATTCAGTCACAACGCATATGCTGGCCACTGGTGTCCCAATTTGTCCTGGAAAAACTGTTGTAAAACAGTGTTATATCAGTCTGTATATACTTATCCACCTCCCATCTGGAAAGACAAGGCTCACATGTTTCCTTTTTAGTCTCCTAGTTTCTCTTTATGATGCAAATCTAGTTGGTGATATTAAAGATGTGGCTGATTCTCCTTTACTTATTGGAATATGCTACTATTCCAGGTAAGTAATAGTAAAATTGCCATTTCTCCTTGCTAATCAAATGCCATTTTGAACACAAAAGCCACTGGTTTCGGAATATAAAATATAAACATAAAACATATCATATACTATCTCTGAGGTTTTCATAAACTCACATGATCTTTTATATTTTTCTCTTTATATATAAAATGAAATAATACTTTATATTAAAATTGTTGAGAAAATTAAGAAAATGCTTTTCGATGTTATTAAAGTATAAAATTTTATGACTTATTCAAGGAAAGAAAATTGTCACTTTTGCACTGTGCTAAAAAGTAACAGTGGAAGACTGATTTTAAGTATTTTAAATGTGCAATATCATATTACTTCTCATTTACTCTTTGCATTTTTAGACAGCCAAGTTTTTTTTTTTCTCATTTCAGTTTAAAATTGGAACAAAATTTAAAAGGTAAGATAATATCAAGGTTAACATGCTATCTATGTAATAACTATAAATTTTGGGCACAAATGCATTTGCTTTAAGGAAAAGGAAAATGTCAAATTTCCTAAATATTTTGGCCATATGAAAGATGATATCAGAAGTATAACATATTCTTCTCTGTATGTCAGAGGAGAAGGATAATAAAACTGTAGTTATTAGGTTGCTACAAAAAGAAATACAGTATTTGCCATTGCCAAAAACCACAATTGCTTTGCACCAACCTAATAATAGAAGTATGGTTTGGTTTCTTTAGAGTTCTGGCAAATATGAGCAACCTTAATCTGAAATCCAAACTCCCCCAAAATTCGAAAATTTTTGGCTGCCAATTTGATGCCACAAGTGCAAAATTCTACACCTGACCTCATACGATGTATGACAGCCAAAGCACAGGTGTACAACACACAGTTTATTCAGCACTTTCAAGAGAAAATTAAAATTAACATGAGGCTACATGTAAATAAATGTTGTGTTTAGACTTGGGTCCCATCCCCAAGATATCTCATTATGTATATGCAAATATTCCAAAATTTAAAAAAAAATCCACAGTCTGAAACATTTCTGGACCCAAGCATTTTGATTAAGAGATACTCAACCTGTCCCTGTTTGGAAACAATTCCCTCTATATAGACTAAACTGGCATAACAGAGAGAAAAGGTACTATCTGTTGCTGGACTTGAGAAAGGATAAATATTTGCACACAAAAGCAAGGACAAAGGAGATTACAAAAACATTCCTCTTGAAATTAAATAAAATTATGCCCCTTTTCTCTGTGTAGCTCTTTGGCCAATTTGAAGTATGAATACAAAGAACCAATGGCTGAATTCTAATTATATATTTAATGATTAAGCTTGGACAGACTTGAGGAGATAAACTGCATAAGCATCATTTTGGCATTTGATTTTCTAATAACAGAGCATCTTCAAAATATTTTTATTCTTTATAACTCTTAGAATTTTTTTTTTCGTAAATCTTGCATGTGACTCCAACTTGCAAGTTATTTGTAACATTACTAATAGCTTTCCTATTCTTTTGGAGGAGAAAATATTGCGTGTGTGTGTGTATGTGTGTGTATACACTATGTACATAGTTTATATATTACAGTTCTGCCCTATTAATCTATAAATGTATGTACTACAAAATATGTAATTACTAGGACTGCAAACTGTATTTATATCAGATAAAATAGATAATTCTATTACATATATTTTTCAAATATGCCCATGTATTAGGCCTTCCTCAAGGCTATTAAAGACAATTTACAGAAGAAAGAGATTCAACTGGACTCACAGTTCCACGTGGCTGGAGAGGCCTCACAATTAGAGGCCTCACAATTATGGTGGAAGGCAAGGAGAAGAAAGTTACATTTTACATGGATGTCAGCAGGCAAAGAGAGCTTGCGCAAACTCCCATTTTTTAAAACCATCAGATCTCATCATTTACTATCATGAGACATGTGTGAATTGTGGAAGTTACAATTCAAGATGAGATTTGGGTGGAGACACAGCCAAACCATATCATTCTGTTTCCTAAGATATGCTCTTTGATTAAAAAATTAAGAATCAGATTATCAGAGTCAAAAAAACATATAAACTGGCATTTTAGCTTTGCTAATTATAAATGTATAGATGAAGAAAAATGAGGGCTTTTAAAAAATGATGTTTAGTTCTATGCATAGAAAAAAAAGGGATAAAAATAAAAGCCTGTGCTCATTTCGGTATTAAAGGTGTAAGTGTTAAGTATAAATGTTATATTTTCTAATTGACAAGTCATTTATATACATTTATTTATAACTTTTTGTATATTAATTTTTTCCAAAACACTACTGAAAGTTTTTGTTTTAACACTTTTTTATTGATTTTTAAAATTTTTCAACTTCTTCAATCCAAATTGATTAATAATGACATTGCTTTTTTCTTTTTAAAGTTTTTACCTATTATGTTTTCTGCAATATTAATCAGTACTTTAAAAAGTATGAATGGCTGTAATATACACATGTAATTTGTTTCCTTGTTAATGAAGATGCATCAGGTTTCTCACCAGTTAGGACAATATTTATCTGTCTTCATATAGCCACATATATGTTTTATAGATGTGCACGTGTGTTCTTTTGTGTACCTGGGTTGCATATGTGTTTGTACTTATTATGTTAAGGCATACCATATTCTTACTTTATTAAACTCATTGGGTTGGGTTTCTCTCAAGGTGGCTGCCAAAATATTAAGGGAAATATAGGGAGGTTATAGATTATAGTCTTAAACCTTTTAGAAGGCTGAAAAGTTTCAGTGAGACTGGCTGAAGGCAGCCAGTTCTTACATTAGAACTTTAACTCATAGGGTAGATTAAGGATAATAAAAGCTTCCCCAGTTAAGTCTGTTTATCCCACATTCCTTTGTTTCTACTCTGTTTACTCATGTAAACTTTGTGCTGGATGGTCCTTTCAGGGGGAGTTCAAAGGGGAATTATTCTCATTAATAGTGTTTACTCTGGGCCCCCAACCAAGACCTTTTATCATTGGTAAAACCACTCTTTTAAGCATGTTAATTATCCACAAGCTTGTTGACTTAGAACCTCTGTTATTAAATATGTACTCAGTAAATGTGAGGGGAATAGGAACTCCTGGTCAGTTAGCTGCAATCATCCTCTGAGAGCAGCCAACGACCATCCATAGCCCATTCAAATCACTGTACAGGGTGTGAGAGTGTATTTTATTCATCAGTCACTGAGTCAGGGTCTGCAGGACAGATCTTCACAGGTGGTGATCAACATCTTACATTGAAATTAAGAAATGTTAATATTTTCAAATGTATTTTGCTATCTTTGGATAGCAAAATAAATACTGTGGTATTTATTTAGTAATATGATATGATAAAAAATACAAAACTATCCTCAAATTCTTGCTGTGAATCTTGGTCATGGACTATCATGTTTAATATAATGCTTAATTCAATTTGCTAATATTTTATTTGGTGCTTTTTGGCATAAATTTTTAGGTTTTTAATTGAGATTTAATGGCAATGTCATGTTGACTTCATAAACATGATTCCAAGATTACCTTTCTCTGCAAATGTTCTGAAACATTTTAATTATCAAGGGAATTATTTATTTCTGAAGTTTGAATAGCTATTACTCAAAACACTGGTGAACCCTGGTATCTACTAGTGGAATAGGGAAGTGGTGGGAATAAAAAGGTGATGTCTTTTGAATCTTGGTGATATTCTCTTTTTATTTATTTTGTCTTTATTCAGTAATCTGCTTTGATATCCTGAATCAGTATTTCCTTAGGTGGAGAGAGTTTTCTTGTATTGCATATTAGATTCTTTCTTCAATTTTATTTTTATAACTATAGTTACCACTCTGTACTTACATCTCCAAAACTTATTCATCCTACCTAACCACAATTTTGCACACTTTGACAAATATCTCTTCATTTATTCATAGCTCCTCATTTATTCACTTTTTCTATTTTCTAGAAATACTGCTTTTGTGTACCTGGGGTGTATATTTTTATTCCCCCATATTTATCTTTTTCTTTCTTATCTCTCATTGTCTCTTTGCCCATTTCCCTTGCATCCTAAGGAAGACTCCTACATTTTCTTTTTCTTTTTTCTTTTTGAAAGAAAGAAAAAGAGAGAAAAGAAAGAAAGAAAGAGCAAAAGAAAGAAAATAAAAGAATGAGAGAGAGAAAGAAAGAGGAAGAGAGAGAGGGAGAGAGAATGAGATTCTTGTTCTATTGCCCAGACTAGAATGCAGTCTAAAAATGGATATTAAAAACCTCTTTATTCCAATAATTGTGCTTAACGATGGAGACAGGAAGGAATAAGGGATGAAAATAACGAACAAGCATTCAACCAATATTTTATTTAAACCCTTGAGATGCTATGCAATTGCTGAGGAGTGATTTACTTCCAATTATGTGGTCACTTTTAAAATAGGTTTAATGTGATACTGAGAAAAATGTATGTCTTGTGGATTTGGGGTGGAGAGTTCTGTAAATATTTGTTAAGTTTACTTGTTCCAGGTCTGATATCCTTGTTAATTTTCTATCTCGTTGATCTGTCTAATATTGACAGTGTAATGCTAAGGTCTCCCACTATTATTGTGTGGGAGTCTAAGTCTCTTTGTAAGTCATTAAGAACTTGCCTTATGTATCTGGGTGCTCCTGTATTGGGTGCGTATATGTTTAGGATCGTTAGCTCTTCTTGTTGCATTTATCCTTTCACCACCATGTATTGTCCCTCTTTGTTTCTTATGGTCTTTGTTGCTTTAAAGTCTGTTTTATTAGAGACGAAAATT
>CAUYQU010057236.1:0-67674 GCA_963574635.1 Cheracebus regulus | reverse complement strand
AAATTCTCAGTCCTCAGTGCTTCCAATTGCTGTTTTCCTTGTGGGGATGGGACCAGCCGAGCCCGTCGGTCCCGTATACTCCGCACCGGGAAGCGCCATGCT
The DNA here is from genome assembly GCA_963574635.1 of Cheracebus regulus. NCBI lineage: Eukaryota > Metazoa > Chordata > Mammalia > Primates > Pitheciidae > Cheracebus > Cheracebus regulus. Next base: position 67,572 of record CAUYQU010057236.1, on the reverse strand, counting down.
GGGGCGCCGGCAAAACAGCCGCGCCGGCCAAAAGAGTCGCGCTGGCGACCTGTGTGGCTCCTCTGCCGGGAATCTCCCGGTCTGTGGGCAACAAAAATTCGTCGGAAAGAGTGGCGTCCACTCGTTCTCTGTGCTTTCACTGGGAGCTGCATTCCTGAGTTGTTGCTAATCGGCCATCTTGGATCTCTCGTATCTACTGCATTTCAATAAGCATCCAGGTAATTCATATGCACATTAAAGAATTGCTATGATCTATACTAGAAAGGAATGACTGAAAAATTTCCTTCATCCTTCCCATATAAACTTAATCTTTTATTTTTTCCAGATTTGGTAGCAAGTATGGAGAAAGGAGTCAATAGTGGTCTTTCCCTAAAATAAACACCCCTCACCTAAGTAAGATTTCGTGGCTAAATTTCCTTATTTGGGAAAGGATATTCAAATTCAAGAGCAGTGGCACTATTTTTTAAGTTCTTGGCTGGGCAGGTGTCCCCATGAGTTACACTATGAAAATACAACTTTTTGGTATTTATTACTTCCCAGCATGAGACAGTTAAGAGTGAGAGAAAAGGGAAAGAGCGTGACTCCTTTAATTGATAAGAAAGGGTCAAGATGACACATTTATCACTTCTTAAAGACATGCCAGTAATATATAGCTTGTGCAAAAGTAACACTCTGATCATCTGATCAACATTTATATTTGAGTATCATGATAGTCTAAATGACTACACATTATCTGATTTCAATTATGTAGCACTGTTCACCTCTCAAAATGCTTTTAATATTAGAATATTTCCTCTTATACATTTCTGATTTAGAAATTTTTTACATACTTACTAAAAACATACAGATCCAGTAATCTCACTACTGGGTATATATCCAAAGAAAATAAAATCAGTATGCCAAAAGGATATCTGCACTCCATGTTCACTGCAGCATTATTCACAATAGCCAAAATACAGAATCGATAAAAATACAGAATCAATTTAAGTGTCCATCAATGAAATGATGGATAATGAGGTATGCATATACAATGGAATACTATTCAGCCTTAAAAAGAAGTAAATCCTGTCATTTGAGACAACTTAGATGAATCTGGAGTGATATAAGCCAGGTACAAAAAGACAAATACTGCATGATCTCAAAGATCGAATCTAAAAAAGGTAAACTCATAGAAGCAGATAGTAGAATTGATGGTTACCAGGGGATGGTATGATGGAGAGCTATTCGTCAAAGGACACAAAATTTCAGTTAGACAAGAGGAAAATGTCCAAGAGATCTATTGTACCATCATGGTAACCAGAGTTACCATATATACCTAATAGTATTCTGTATATCTGAAAACTGCTTGAGAGAGTATATTTTACGTGTTCTCCCTCCTAAAGCAAGAAAAGTATGTGAGGTAATGCATTTGTTAAATAGCTTGACTTAGCCATTCCACAATGTGTGCATAATCAAAACATTGTATCATACACCATGAATATATACAATTTTCCCTGCAATTAAAAAATTAATAGAACATACACGGTACTCTTACACCTTAATTTTTAGAAAAAAAATATTGATTTATACTAACATGGACTTAAAATGTACCTTTAGTTCTTGAAGCTTATCCACATAAACTTGTTTAGGTTGGTCCTCTCCTTCTTCATAAAGCCAATTTTCCGTGTCTTCCAACACTGCAGACAGTTTATTCAAGTCCTAGTAATATATTTGAGAGACACTAATTAAAAATGCTTTCCTTAGAAATAAAGGTCATCATTGGGCCCAGTGCAGTGCCTCATGTCTGTAATCCCAACAGTTTGAAAGGCCAAGGTGGGAGGATTGCTTGAGCCCAGAAGTTAAGAAACCAGCTTGGGCAACATGGCAAAATCACATTTCCACAACAAATAAAAAATTAATCAGGCATGATGGCACATGCCTATATTCCCATCCACTTGTGAGAGTGAGGTGAGATAGGACTGCTTGAGCCCGGGAAGTAGAGGTTGCAGTGAGCTGAAATCGAGCCACTGCACTCCAGCCTGGGCGACACAGCCAGATGCTGTCTCAAATAAATAAATTAATAAAAATTAAAAATCAGGGAAAGATGGGATGTTTTTCCAATATAAAACATCAAATTTCAAAATTTTCTAACTTCTTATTCAAAAATGTGTTTTTTGCCATACTTCTGCAACTTGTAAAAATAACTAAGAACCTTCCCCATATGGGCCCAAGATTGGCAATAATAACAAAATATGGTATATTTATTTACATAATTTGTACTAGCATTCTCAAATAAACATGTAAACAGTTCTCACAAAAAATTACGGAATTCACTTACTTCTGGAGTGATGAATTTTTCATAGACAGTGCCCAGCCTGTCTCTAAAATCATACACATATTCTTCAACAGCATTCTTAGCATCATTTCTTTCTTTCTCTAACTTATCTTGCATAATCATCTTCCCCTATTCAAAAAGCTTCAGATTAGTTGCCATAAGAACACGCATTAGGGAAATAACAAATCAAAACCACAGTAAGATACCATTTCATAATCACTAGGATGATTATAATAAAAAAAGTATTCATGAGGATGTGAAGAAAGTGAAACCCTTGTACACTGCTGGAAGGCATGTAAAATGCTGCAGTTGTTACGGAAAACCTTTTGGCTGTCCCTCAAAGTGCTAAGCACAGAATTTCAATTTCACTCCTAGATATAAACACGAAGAAATTGAAAGCAGGGACCTGAACAGGTATTTGTATGTCAGTGTTCACTGCAGAATTATTTACAATAGCCAAAAAGTTAAAACAACCCAAGTACTAATAGATGAATAAAAAAGTATATAAACACAATGTAGTATTTTATTTAGTTATAAGAAGAAATGAAGTAATGATACATGCTGAAACAAGGGTGAACACTGAAGTCGCTATGCCAAGTAAAATAAGCCAGATACAAAAGGACAATCATTGTATAATCCCACTTAACATGATTCTAATCTATTGATAACCAGGCAATTCATAAAGACAAACTAGGAGACTGAAAGAAGGGAGGAAGGTAAGTTATTATATAGAGTTTACGTTTGGGGTGATGGAATTGTTTTGAAAATAAGATAGTGGTGATGGATGCACAATACTGTGAATTTAATTAAAGCCATTGAATTAAACACTTAAAAATGGTTACAATAGCAAATTTAATGTAAAAGAATTAATGTAGTATACTGAAAAGCATTGAATTGTATACTTTAAATGGGTTAATTAGGATATGTAAATGTATCTCAATAAAGCTGTTAAAAAACAAAACAAAACATAACCTACTGTAATTTTACATACTCGGCTTAAAATCCTAGGTTCCCTATTTACTAGCTTGAGATAGCAGGAAAATAATCTAAGCATAAGTTTTCTTATCCTAAAACAGAGAGCATAATTCTATCTAACTCATAGGGCTGCTAATAAGGTTGAGAGAATTCACATAAAATATTTAGTTCCATGCTTGACACATAACCAGTACTGAATAAAAGCCTTGGAGGAGGTATTCTCTGATCTTTGGTGATTTAATCTACCTGTGTCTCAGTTTCCTCACCTGTAAAATGTAGTTCTCTAATAGAACCTACACTTCATAGGTCTGAGGATAAAAATATGACGTAACAGTATTTATAGATGTTAGTTTATGACGAACAAAAGCAAAGAAGCTAAAGATTATAATACTTGAGCAAAATTTTCACTTTAATAAAAACACATGTAAACTTAAGAATCCCCTTCATAAACTACAATGCATTCACATTTGTGAATTGAAAATAATGACATTCAAAAGTTAAGAAAAAGTCTCATTTTATATACAAAATTTGCCATAACTGTGCTTCCCTACAATTCATTCCTTTGGGAAAATTTTTCTCAAGACATACAAATTCTGAATTATTCAGAATCTCCAGGAATGCTTGCTTCACATAAAATGCAGCCTTTAACAATTATAATAAATAGATGATATAGATAGGTACTACAAAAGCAACCATTATAAAGTCAAAATCTCTTGATACAATAAACATATAGCAAATGGTAGACTATGAGACACTTCAAAGAAGACTGACCTTTAAATGTCAGCCAAACTTGTAAAAATTAGAAACTATCGCTTAAATGTAAACTTAAAAATTATAAATTGCTTCTTACACAGCTACAGGTAAAAAAACCAAAACTTATTTTGTCCACATACTGTAACTTTAAACATGTAAATAGAAAAGAATATGTAAGAAAATGTCAAGAATGACACAGATTAAAAAAAAAAATTAACGGATGTCAGTAAACATTTTGAATAGAGATATAATCTTTAAGGACAACACAGGAGAAGAGGGGAACAGCTAATATTTCTCCATATGTTGTCTGCTGGATGTTACTGTTAAAGACAGAATAAAAGGAAGACTCAGTTTCAGAAAAGTCTTTCCCTAGGGGAGGCAATACATATTTTTCATACAACTAAGATGAAAGCTACATAGTATATGTGGCATTAAAACAGCTCAGCATTTTGTAAAAAATAAAGCAGCTCAGTATTTTGTAAGAAATAAAGTAGTTCAGTAATCTACTTAATATAATTCCTTAGGAGTTATAAACTAGTTCCCTAAATTTTAGAGATAATCATTGACTTCTACAAAATTTCGGAATAAACTACCAGCTATTTCAACATCAACTCAGATTTACACATACCTCATTTTCAATGTAGCTGTTGAGAAGATCTTGGCCTAGTTGTCTACATAGGCTACTCTGGATCGGTAGATCAATACTCTTGACTTTTCCTTTTTTAAGTGTCTGATTTGTTCGGTCTTGTTTGTCTGAGAGAGCTGACTGTAAATCCGAAAGAGAAGTAAAAATTTCTAAAATAAGCTTAAAAATAGATTTAAGAGGTAAAACAAAGTAAAATCAAAACTATTACAATCTGTTGTATTTATTTTAAAGTACTACTTTAAGACTGATGAGAATTTTGTAGTCTGTATGTTAAATCCTAGTTTCTATATTAAAAGTCTTGTGTTGGAAATGCAAAGCAAAACTAAAACGAGTAGTTATTTCTCACCCACTATGGTGGCTGTAACAAAAATACAGAAAATAATAAATGTCGGTGAAGATGTGGGAAAACTGCAACCCCTCATACATTGCTTGCAGGATTGTAAAATGTTACAGCCATTCTGGAAAACAGTTACGAAGTTTCTCAAAATGTTAAAGATGACAATGTTAACAAACAACGTTAATATTATGCTAAACAATTATGACCCAGCAATTCCATTCCTAAGTATATGCCCAAGAAAAATGAAAATATACACTCCCACAAAAACTTGTATATGATTGTTCATAACAGCATTATTCATAATAGTGAAAAAGTGAAAATAACCCAAATGTCTATCAACTGATAGATGGATAAATAAAATGTGGTATGTATTCATACAATGCAGTATTATTTGGCCATAAAAAGGAATACTGATATATCCTACAATCTGGATGAACCTTGAAAACATTATGCTTAGTGAAAGAAGCCAGTCACAACTAACCACATACTGTATAACTGTACTTACATAAAATGTTCAGAAAAGGCACATCTATTGCCTATTCCCTGTGGCTGGCAGGGAGAGGGTTGAAGGGAAATGGGAAGTCACTGCTAATAGACACCAGTCTTCTATTTGAGATGACAAAAATGTTCTAAAATTGTGATGATGGTTGCACAACTGAATATACTAAAAACTGTAAACCTAACTGGATGAACTGAATGATCAGTAAATTATCTCAATAAAGCTGTTCAGCAATCAAAATTTTGGAAAAAATGTTTCCAGATTTTAAATAATTTTAGAATCTAAGATTTAAAACTAAATAATCTCTGAGAAATAAATCTATCCAGCTAACCTGCATAGATTAAATTCTGTGCAGGTTAGAAAAATCTGTTGAGGATGATGGCTTAGAGTTATAACCACATTCATCTCAGTGACTGGGACAGGGTCTCTCCTTTCTGTTCTACTGGCAATCACTGTCTTAGAAAAATAATTACTCTCAATAAATCATTTACCCTTTAACATTTTAATTTTTAAAGAATCAATTTTTATACATAGAAAAATATATTATATGTAACAAAATACTTAATTGGTTAATTAAGTGGTTAATTCTGAGATACAGAATACAGCTAATACAAGTTTTCCTCATATAGCTTGTTCCACCTCATATTTTTCTGAAATGATTTTTTTCACTTAAAATTAAAATTTTAACTTTCTGTATTCATACTTCAGAAATACTATGCAGTTATTGGTGAAACATGAGATATAATGAATTAAGGTAAAGAATTTAGGCCATTTTACTGTTGGGTTCTTTGATCAAATTTCTTTTTCTTTTTTTTTTTTAACTTTTAAGTTCAAGGGCATATGTGCAGATTATATAGGTAAACTCCACGTCACAGGAGTCTGTTGTACATATTATTTCATCACCCAGACAGTAAGCCTAGTACCCATTAAGGGGAAGGATCCTCTCTCTCCCTTCCACCCTCCACTCTTTAGCAGGCCTCAGTATTTGTGTCCATGTGCTCTCATGAGATGAGAAAAACCGTTAATGAAAAATATTTTTTTCTACCAAAAAAGGTAATTTTGCTTATGTTATTAGAGTTCATTTTAAAAAGCACAACTCTTAACAAATCATTAAAGTATATTTATTCTGGCTATCAGCTTTCTATACTTTTTTGCAATTTTGAGATCAAAAATATCAAATGCGTTAAAAGAAAGCATTATAAAATATGGTAATTCAAAATACCAATTTCAAAAAAGACACAACTACAGAAAAAGTAAACCAAACCTTTGTTTTGGCTCCTGTATGATCAATTTCCTCTTCTGGGGTGTGTTCAGCATGACATTTTTGATGCCCTCCTTCTTCCTGGTCAACCTGCATTTTATCCTAGAAAGAATACATAATTGATAATATATGCAGTGTCTTTTTCTTGTTTTAAAAATGTAAACCACATCTTAGAGTTCAAGCCCGTTTTGAAATGTAAAATGTAGAAACAGTTAAGTAGAAGCTCATTTTTCAAATGAGAATTGCTACAAATAAACAGATTAACAGGTAAGTAAAGTAAAAAGATCTATTTGATGCTATGGGATAAATCTTGTCTGATTTATTGCTAAATAATTGCAAAATACCTTGAAAGTTGTTCTCAAGTCAAATTTACAAATCAAGATTTACAAAAGCTTACCAAAAAAAAAAAAAAAAAAAAAGAGGACATTCAAGGGTTGGGGGCTAGGGGAGGGATAGCATTAGAAGAAATACCTAATTTAGATGATGGGTTGATGGGTGCAGCAAACCACCATGGCACATGTATACCTATGTAACAAACCTACACATTGTGCACATGTATCCCAGAACTTAAATAAAAACATAAAGAACATTCAACCTGACATAAAAAATGTTTATAAATAACACGAGAAAATAAAATAGATACAAAATCTATGATTACACAAATACTATATCTTTAATTGTAAAATGTAAAATAATTAGAAACACCCACTTTGAGTTTTGATATAAATTCATCAAAACTCAAAGTGGGTGTTTCTAAATTATTAAAAGGTATACTTTTAAGATTTTCTTTTTATGTCTAAAAACCAAACTTTCTACCAATAAAATCTCTAAAATGAACTCTCCACTTGGCAAATAATCCCAGGTATATAATAGATTTTTTTGGTCACCTTCTTAATCCTATCTGTCACCATCCTCCTGAAGAAAGCTTGAAATGTAGGAATCAGCATATTAGGTCTTCGACTACATCTAGAATTAAGCAAATCTGTAATAACCAGAAAGCTATTTTGATTACAAGCTTATTTCTGCCAAAGAGGAGAGAATTTCTTTTTAGTTAAAAGGTTAATTATTCTTTGAGAGGGCGAAGTGGGTAGATCATGAGGTCAAGAGTTCGAGACCAGCCTGACCAACATGGTGAAACCCAATCTCTACTAAAAACACAAAAATGAGCCAGGTGTGGTGGTGCGCACCTGTAATCCCAGCTACTCATGAGGCTGAGGCAAGAGAATTGCTGGATCCCAGGATACGGAGGTTGCAGTGAGCTGAGACCATGCCACTGCACTCTAGCCTGGGCAACACAGTGAGACTGTTTCAAACAAACAAACAAAAAGCCAATTATTTCTGATATTTCAACTTCCCTCCTTCCAACTCTCTTCCCCACCTTACAACCTCCCCAACCCTGTTGATACATAAGAGGTGAAAAAAGTGATAAAATGTTGAGATATTAACTAATTTTTGTATTACTCCGAAAAAAAAATGCTGTCAATTAAATGGTCACAATGCCTTATCACTTAGAATTTTTACATTTATTGAAAGAGCTCTTCCATTTATATATTTATATCTCTTTTAGAGAGAAAAGAAAAATAAACCAGATGAAGTAGTTATTTCTAAAATTTCTTCATATTCAGAATCTAACTCTAATGAATCACTTAATCCAGTTGTTAATGTATTTTTCTGCACAATATCATTTCATCAGGAGTGCAAATGACTCAGCATTTGTTTAAAAGTTGCTCTAAAAAATTTCTTCATACTCAGAATGTAACTCTAATGAATCACTTAATCCAGTTGTTAATGTATTTTTCTACACAATATCATTCTATGTGTCATCAGGAGTGCAAACAACGACTCAGCATTTGTTTAAAAGTTGCTCTAATTTGGTCTTTAGTGTTTCTTATAAGCCACTAATACCTATTCTACAAGACTTACGACTATATCTTAATCAACCTGTTTTCAAACAACCAGGACTCACATTCCTTCCTTGAATGGTCCTTAAATGATCTGTTCACTAAAATGTCAAGAGGTTGTCAACTATCTAGTCAAGCCACAAGAAATAACAACTGAGTGCACAGATGCACAGGCAATGAGAAGTATCTCATGACTACTGCCATGGCAAACAGCAAATATGTTATCAAGACTCATTAAAATATATTTAAAAGTGGAAAATTATACATCTTAAAATGGATATAAAATGGTAATAATTTGTTAATACTTAAAATGATTTAAAAACATTTACAGAAATATTATCAGTAGTGGGATAATTAATGGAAGTACCTCTAGACTCCGGCTTCCCTGATGGATTTTAAATTCCATGAGAGTTGAAACTATCCTTCTCTGTTTGCTGCTATGGCCAAGCACACATTTTAGGTATGGCCAAGCACACATTTTAGGTACTCATAGTTATTTGCTAAATAAACATAAACCACTTAAACAAATCTAGATATTATTATGAACTGTAAGGTCTTATCCGATTTGTATCTTGATTTACCCTCTCAGTTTCATTTTTTTCCTGCTATTCTCCCATTCTGCACACCTATATCCTATACACAAACCACTCTTCCATTTGTAACACACACACACACACACACACACACACACACACACACACACACACACACACACACACACACACACACAAAGTCTTCCCATCTCAGTGCCTTTGTATTTGTTATTCACTCTGCCTGGACAACTATCTACATACTACTTACCCTCAAACTGCCTTTTGCATCTTTCAGACTAGCTTACTTGTTCCTTCCTAAGTGGTTTCCTCATCACTATCACATGGTTTCTACTATGCATCCCCATTAATTTCCTTTAAATTTATATGCTATCTTTTTGCTTCTTGCCTGTCCTTTCCCACTAGACTCTAAGTTACAGATGGATGGCAACCTTTTCAATCTTGTTTATCACTGTATCCCTAGTACATAGAAGAGTCCTGGCTACACATAAGCAATCAAATATTTTGAATTAAAAAATAAAGAGGTAGATAAAAAGATAAAGAACCCAAACGGTCAACAACTGGGAAATAAACTGTGGTACATTAGTAAGATGAATAGCATATAGTTTCTTTGATCCCTGTTTTGTGATATAGTTTAAGATGTGGTAATTTTTCTTTTTTTTTTTGCAGACTATGTTGTCTAGGCTGGACTCAAACTCCGGCCTCAGCATCCTGAGTAGCTGAAACTACAAGCACAAACCAAAGTATCCGGGGCTTGATGTAGTAATTCCTTAATATGCCTCTGTATTAAATTATACCTACAAGAGAGGTGTCAATTTTCTCACACATCTTTACACTGATGTCAGCAAACTCTATTGTGATTTTTCTGGAAAATCAATGCTCTTTTAATTTTCAGTTAGAAAATAACACATATAAATTGACCCTCAAATTAAAAAAAAAAAGGGCTTCTGCTGATGTTCACTGGTTTATGTCTGGGCCTCTTTACCTACCTCGGAATCAGCAACACCAACAGCTAGAATAGAGTAAAAATAAGAACTTTTTATCATATTATTCCCCACCCCTTGAAATTTAAACAATTAGCTTCCAGAGTCTTTGAATTAGTACACTTTTTTGAGGGGAAGAGGAGACTATTTTATAATGGTATTTAAGTCTTTAAACTTCCAAATACAGAACTAAAGAGAAAAATCCTAGAGAGAACAATTAAGAAAGTGCACAGGCCAGGAACCATGGCTCACACCTGTAATTCAAGCACTTTGGGAGGCCGAGGCAGGCAGATCACAAGGTCAGGAGTTTGAGACCAGCCTGACCAAGATGGTGAAACCCTCATCTCTACTAAAAATACAAAAAGTAGGCGGGTGTGGTGGTGTGTGCCTGTAATCCCAGCTACTCAGGAGGCTAAGGTGGGAAAATCGCTTGAACCTGGCAGGCAGATATTGCAGTGAGCTGAGATTGCGCCACTGTACTTCAGCCTGGGCGACACTCTATCTCAAAAAAAAATAAGTGCACAGAATATTTTCAACACAAAGTATTCAGCATCATCACTTTTATTAGCAAGAAAAGGAAACTACTATTTTTTCAATACTTATTATATAGCTGTGATAGGGATTTAAAAGATAATATATACATGAATGTGCTCACCAACAATGCCAAGTGTATGATCCATAATGTTAGCATGTTAGTTACCTTTTCCTTTTGATTACATACATTGTAAAAGAAATATTAGGAACGTATCACCTATCTAGAAATTCCTTATATGGGAACTTCAACTGCCTGCAAATGTTCTAGAGCAAGCCAAAAACTATCATAAGCAGCTAAGTCTCTGAGTAACCAAAGCAGATGTCATAAATCTGTGCACTTATTCACAGGTGAATCCACTAAGTTCACATACAGAAATCATCCTTTAAAGTTTGGTTAACTGAATTTCCAGCTCACAAACAAAAGCAGAAAATAAGAAATTCCAGGGGAAGTACAACATGGGTGCCATATTATTCTTGTAGTTTCAGTTCCCAGGATTCACTAGTATTATATAAAGAAAATTAAAGGCCTCAGCAGAAATACTTAAAGATAAATGATTATGAACACCTGGTCTTGGAAGGCATACAAAGAAAGCACTTTCAATTTTAGTAAAAATAAAGCTTAATGAATTAAATTTACATAACTAAGTTACTGTGGATTGTATTTTGAAATATTAACTTTTCACCAATTATTCTTATGTTAATTTATGAAAAACCGTATCTTCACTAACAAATAAAGACATTTCCTCTTTCTCAATTGAAATAAGAAAGTGATTACAAAATTATACAAGGAAAGACTGAAAGAAAAACAGCAGGGTGCAGTGGTTCATGCCTGTAATCCCAGCACTTTGGGAGGCCAAGGCAAGCGGATCACAAGGTCAAGAGATTGAGACCATCCTGGCCAACATGGTGAAACCCCATCTCTACTAAAAATACAAAAATTAGCTGGGCATGGTGGCACATGACTGTTGTCCTAGCTACTTGGGAGGCTCAGACAAGAGAATCGCTTGAACCTGGGAGGCAGAGGTTGCAGTGAGCTGAGATCATGCACTCCAGCCTGGTGACATAGTGAGACTCTGTCTCGAAAAAAAAAAAAGCCATAGTCCTAATGAAGTAGTTTAAAGGCCAGTGGTTGAATTCTGATCAATTTGGAAGAAAGATGCATAGTAATTATTAATAAAAACAAACAAAAAGCAATCTTCAGAAAAGGGAGAAACCATCTTGAAATAGAACAAAAGAAAATCTAGGGCAGATTTCCAAATGTAATTAGAAAAAAAAAACTAATAAATGCCATTAAAAATAATGCACAAAAATAATTCACGGGGATTGCACATAAAAAGATGAAAACGTTGTATAATGAAATACAATAAAGTTCTCCTAAGATTTCATCTACAGTATCTCCAAAGTAAATTCAGTGTCACAGAACTCTTTAATAAAGTTTAAAAATCTGTACTTTAATATTACTGAATGTACAGCACGATCCTCTCATTAACTGTCTCAGATGTCTCCCAAATAAACCCAGAAGAATTCTTTATTAAGCATGTATTTTCAATCTAAAAAATGTATAGTTCAAAATTTATCATTCTGAATTGGTTTTATCTGTAAGCTAAAAATCTAGCCATAATAAAATACATGTTTTAATGGAAGTTAAGAACTTAGGAAAGAACTCCAGGTTAACATGCTCCATATAATGCTATGAAAGATGCACCAAACTCTTAAAAAGTATATTAAGATGTGAAAGATGTAAAGCATTGAAAATAGTATTATTCCTTAATCTTTTATCAAAAGACTTTACACTGATTCCCACAGCAGAAATTCAAAGCCAAAGCTCAGAGAGTAATGTATTCAAATATCAAAGTCCCAGTTATGATTAAAATATACTGTATATACTATCTATTACAAGAACATTGAGAATGGATTTCGACATACCACATTATCTTTGTTTTCATTTTTAAATGAAGTTTCTGTCTCCATTGGAGGATCACTGTGATCGCCTTCCAAATTCTGCTTCTCAATTACTGATGCACTAGCCACACTGAAGATTCCATGGATGTTAACACGAACTTTAACCTTCACTTTGGAACTATCACCATCAGATTGTGGAAAAACATTCTGAATAGTGAAGCTCCCTAAGGAAAAAAGAACTCTGATCAGTATGTGAGCTTCAGATTAACTTAATCAATTCATTTATTGAATAAGTTGGCTATCACCTTTAAGACGTTGGCAAATAATCATGTTGGCAATAATTATGGTCATATCCTGATTGATCACTATGGGGCAGGTACTTCCCCCAGATTATCTTTTACAAACCATAACAAACCTGTTATTAAGTCTCAGGAAGCTTAAGTAACCTGCCCAAAATCATCAATGCTAGAGAAAAGAAAAAGCATTGGGAATTTTACCATGGACAATTTGATTCAAAGGCAGTAAGTTATAATACTGGTACTCGAAAACCAAAATAGCAAAATTCAGTTTCTGAGTTTGAAAACTAGATACTACCTTTTTTGATATAAGCTTTATAAGTCATAATCATCTTGGTAATTCATAAAGCAATTCCAAGTTTTTTTTTGATTTTTCCTATAGTAAAACTGCAAAGTTTACAGTCACTAATACCTGCAGAGATTATCAATGCTTTAAGAAATCTATTAATGTTTTATTTCTTTAAAGAAATCTCATATATATAATATTTATAGAAGAGCAAATACTAGGCAGAAAAATCAGGTAGTAAAAAACTTGGATGACTTTTTTATGGGTTAAATTTTACCCCTCACCGTGCTTAGCATCTCAGAATATGACTATGTGGGTTTTGTTTTGAGACATGGTTTCACTCTGTCACCCAGACTGTAGTGCAGTGCCATGATCATAGGTCACTGCAGCCTCAACCTCCCAGGCTCAAGGAATCCTCTCACCTCAGCCTTCAAGCAGCTGGGACTACAGGTGCACGCTACCATGTCTAGCTAATTTTTCTGATTTTTAGTACAGATTAGGTCTATGTTGCCCAGGCTGGTCTTGAACTCTTGGGCTCAAGCAATTCTCCTGCCTCAAAGAGCTAGGATTACAGGCATAAAGCCACTATGCTTAGCCTATGACTGTATTTGGAGATAACTTGACTTCGGACTTCTAACCTCCATAACTGAGACAATAAATTTCTACTGTTTAAGCCACCTAGCTTGTGGTACTGTTATAGCAGCCCTAGCAAACTAATATAATGTTCATAATTATACTGTTTTATATAATAATCCTTGAAATATTTATAATTTTTGTACTATCCCCTTCTTAGTCTATAAATCAGTACATAGACAAAAATTTAAAACTTCAAAATTCTTTTAAATATTATAATTTTGTTTTACATCTTCTGAAAAGATCACTCAGTTAAAATGTATATTACAATCTCCTATTCTCTCTTTTTTTTTCCCTATTATTTTAAATTGTATTTAGTCACATCATTTATAAGGGCATATGTTTATAAAAGATGGTTAAGACTGGTTAGTAATTTGTTCTTGGGGTTTGTTTTAAAGAGAAAGGGGAAGAGAAAGTTATGAATTCATAAAGAATATTTCAGGATGATACATGTTGACTATAAACTGAAAAGGTACACTGACATCAATCCTATAAACAGCAAATACGGATGTAAACGATTTTAAGCCTTGTTTCTTTAGGTAGTATAAATGATTCTTGAAAATCTACTGTGGACATGATATATTCAGTTAAACTTGCTAGGGGTTGGGAAATGATTTTGTGACCATCTAATTTGGAGTCTGACTGAGAGTTCAACAGCATTACAAAAAAGTTACAGTCATGGTACATTATCAATTCCTTGGATGATACGGTGTCCACAGCTCTCATCATCCTGGTTACCCTTCTTTCTGCTTTCACTTATACATTCCTTTCTTTTAAACAAACAAAAAATATCAAAGTTCACCAAAATTCAGAAAGTCACAGTTCATCTAGCTTTGGCATTTCATATTACAAAGTCACTTTTCCATCACAAATACTTTCTTCATTCTCGGTCAAGGCAATTAAACAGGAAGAATAAGGTTCCCAAACGCAGAGTCTTGAGTTATGAAGTATCCAGATGAATGTGCATGATGAGAATGCTGCTAAGCTGCCTTCTGTTGGGCTGCAATATGCTGTTGCTCAGTGTGATCCCAGAAGTCCTTATTAAGAGAAGGTCTCGAAAGTACAATGCTAGCTCCAGGATGATTTGTTGAAGACTGATTCTACATGAGTAGGTTTCTTTTTGTCTAGTTCTGCCAAGACTGCAATTCTAGGTTTTGAAAACCTTGTCCTGAAGAGTTTGCTGCTATTTTCCTATTTTGTTTCAATTATGTCCAGTGGCAATTGGTCAGCACCTCACCAATCACCTGGGATGTGAGAACACTGAGACCACCTTGCCTTCTAATCACCCTCACTATCATATTAATCCAATAATATTCATTCTAGTTGATGCCAGTGAACATTAAGTTTAAAATTAGAATATATAGTCAGTCTGGCACCACAATTTCAATCTACTGAGTTAAGTTTTTCAACAAAAAATAGTTCTTACACAAACCTTTCAGGACAGTTACAGAGTATTTTATTTCCATTTGTATTTTATTTTACTTTATTTTATCTCGCTCTGTTGCCCAGGCTGGAATTGCAGTGGCACAATCTCAACTCACTGCAGCCTCTGCTTCCTGGGTTTGAGTGATTCTCCTGCCTCAGCCTCCCGAGTAGCTGATATTGCAGATGTGCAACACCACACCTGGCTAATTTTTGCAGAATTAATTTTAAATGTAGAAGTAAAAATGAATTAGAAACATTGCTGTCCCCTCAGTATCCATTGAGGATTGGTCTCAGGTCTCTCTGAGGATGCAAGAAACTTGTATACATCATTTTGCATGTAAGTGAGATGAGGTCTCCCTATACTGCTCAGGCTAGTCTTCAACTCCTGGGCTCAAGCAATCCCCTAGTAGTCAAGTCCCTTATTTAAAAAAATGACATACTATTTTGTTTATAACCTACATACATCCTCCCAAATTCTCGTCAAGTCTATATCATCTCTAGATTAATTACGATACCCAATACAAAATAAATGGTATGTCAGTAGTTGTTATATATAGGAGGTGAATAATGACAAAAAAAAAAAAGTCTAGGTGTGTTCAGTACAGACATTTCTTTTTACCCAAATTGGCTGAATGTACAGATGCTCAACCCATGAATACTGAGGGCTGACTGTAGTAAACCCTGCTGTCATTATAGTCGTAAACTGAGCACTACAAGTGTACATTTAAAAAAGAGTATAAGTAACTTTCTTTAAAAATCCAGTACTGGCATAGCTGAAATGTCTGCTTCCTTGATTCTAAACTAACACATTATTTATAAAGAGTCAAAATGTTATGGAAAACTTTTTCTTTTTTTTCTCTTACCAATTCTTTCATCAGGATAAGGCACTTCATGTAAATTAGTATAAAATGCTTCTAGTTCAAATGGTTCCTTCTTGTGGAAAGTAATGATTTTTGAGAATGGGGCAGGATGGTTCTTACAGAAAACTTCACAGTCCCTAAAATGGAGTGGGAAAGATACTCACTTAGAAACAAACAGAAAGTTGCTTATGAACCTATTTACTGAATCCATTTCATTCTTAATTCATTAGCACCAATTGCAAAAATCTCTGCACAAATAAACAGAATTATTGATTTTGTTCTAAACATGACTTGTGAAGATTTATGGCTCGAAGTTTTCATGATGTCTGTCATAACAACAGACAATTGTATACTACTAAAAAGAGAAAAATTACCTGAAAATATGTATATTTTAAAGCCAATGTGTAGGGTTCCTCAGATTTGAGGGCCAAGTCCTACTTATTAACTTCCAAAATACTTGTCACATATTACTCTTTTAATTCTGGCTACTTTAATAAAAACTTTTGTTTGCAAATAATTTTAAACCTACAGAAAGGTGCAAAATTAAAAACAGGACAAGGAACACTTACATATCTTTTATGTAGATTTGCTACTTTACTCCATTTGTTTTACCATCTGAGTGCACACACACTCTGTGTGTATTCTTCCTGCACCAACTGAGGGTGATATATATTATGGTCCTTTACCCCTAAAAAAGTCAGTGTGCATCCTAATAGGGATATTCTCTGATGCTTTGCTATTCATATTTCCATTTTTTTTTCAGTTGATATAACAATGTCCTTTGCAGTACTTTACCCCTCCAATACAGGGAGTTTTTAAAACCTACATAGCAATTCCTATTCCTTAAATTGTTTAACAGAAACAGTTTATGACTAATTTTTATAGAAAAAATGATTTAATACTATGATTTAAAACCATGATTTAATACTATGTTATAGTATTATACAATACTTTCTTATTGTAGTCATTAGGTTATATTTACTTTTCAATTTACTTCCCCATACATTTTCTTACCATTTTTTTTTCCTGAATCACTTATACCTTGAAACCGAAATTAAATTTTATAGAATATATCTTGCCTCAAAATTGGAATTATCTGGGGCAGATAGGTAAAAAAAATATATAAAGAAAAATACTGACATTAACCCATGCCATTTAAATGCTTTGCAAGACATTCGGGTAAGGCTGATAATCTGTATTTTTGAAATTTATACAACCGCATTTTCTTGGGGGTACTTATGTGCAGAACACAGAACAAAAATTTAAAAATAACTTCAAAATGTAAATACACCGTTATTCATTGTAGAAGCTATACTCCTGAAAAGGAGGCAAGTAAAATATATGAAATATAAATTTTGATTCTGGTAGGGAAGTAAGCTACTTAAATCCTGGACAGTTTATGGAAAAAAATGTAAATGTTAATGAAAGCATAAAAATATTATAGCTTATGGCAAATAGAAACATAAATTTAATAACAAAGTATTCTTTTTTTTTTTAACTATAGGCATGTTGAAATTAAATGTATAGGTGAAAATGAGCTAAAACAGGCAATCACATGAAAGTTAACAGGAATGTAAACCAGTATCTTTTTAGTGAATAATCTGTCAATATTACTCAAAATAATGTGCATATTCTTTGGCACAGCAATTCCATTCCTACACTGCTATCTTACAGAGATATCAAACACAACTGAACAAGCATAAGATGTTCCCACCAGCACTGTTTAAAATAGCAAAAGTATGACCTAATACTCTATTAGTTAAATATATTATGGCACATGCAACTGTTGGAAAAACAGTTACTGTCTACTGATATGGGAAAACAAAATACAATATAATTGAAAAAGCCAAATAGTATTAGAGATTTATAGATAATCCTATATGTACTTTAAAAAGTATATGCTTTTATTTATTTATGGATAGTCAAATAAAATGACAGGACAGATAAACTGGCTGTTAAAAATATTTATGTCTGCAGTACAGGCAAAGAGACAGTATGTCAACAGGTCTTTTTTTATACTTCATACAGTCCTTCATTTGAAAATGAGCCATGTTTTACTTTTATAAAAATCACAAAAAAAATGCCTAATTATGATTTATAGGTGATGTATCATTTTTATATTTTCTTTTTTAAATATTTTATTTAAAAGTATTTGGCAGAATTTTAAGACGGGTAAATTCCTCTAATTTAGAAAAGTAGATTTAATTGGTTAAAGATTTACAACAAGCTCTAATCAAGGTTTTAAAAATAACTTACCCAGTTCCATCTTCAAAAGAGGTCTTCCACCTTAATGTGATTGAGTAAGGAACAAGGTCTGTTATGGAAAATTCACGCACTTTAAATGCTGGTGAGAGAATCGCACACTGAAAATAAGATGTATACCATATTTAAATCTACAAATACAAATCATACCCTAGGTTATCTGAACTGCTTAATAAAGTCCTCCTATTACAATTGTTACATTTTAAAAGTTACTGGTTTTTGGCAATGAGGATTGAAAATTTAAAAGGCACAGAGTACACTTTATGTAACCTTACAAAAATTAACAGAATATTTTTACATCTCCAAAACGAATTTTAAATTCCAGCAGACTACGAGAATTTGTAAAATAAATATTCTTTCTGTGTCATTACAGACACACTGTCCTATTATAGCTTACAAGTATACATGGGAAAGATACAAAACTTATTTATCAGAAATAACTTCAATTTACTTTAGCTTATTGACAAGTGGATGGAACAAATAACATTAAATGACCCCTTTGGGATTATAAATCATTCTATTATAAAGACACATGCACATGTATGTTCCATTGCAGCACTCTTTACAATAGCAAAACCTGGAACCAACCCAAATGCCCATCAATGATAGACTGGACAAAGAAAATGTGGCACATATATACCATGGAATACTATGCAGCCATAAAAAACCATGAGTTCGTGTCCTTTGTAGGGACATGGATGAATCTGGAAACCATCATTCTCAGCAAACTGACACAAGAACAGATTAACTAAACACCACATGTTCTCACTCATAGGCGGGTGTTGAACAATGAGAACACATAGGCACAGGGAGGGGAACATCACATACTGGGGTATGCTGGGGAGTGGGGGGCTAGGGAGGGACAAAGGGGGGCGGGTAGGTTGGGGAGGGATAATACTGGGAGAAACGCCTAATGTAGATGATGAGGGGAGGAGACAAAAAACCATCATGGCATGTGGGTACCTATGCAACAATCCTGCAAGATCTGTAAATGTACCCCAGAACTTAAATTACAATTAAAAAAAAAAAGATCTCTTTGGATCTATCACTCATTTCTGGCAAAATATGTATTCTGAAAAATAAAATAACAATTATACCTGTAATGCACATCCTCTTGCAACAGCTTCATCAGCATTTAATGTGGTACTTATGTCTTTAAGAAAGAATTTGGAGATTTGTTCTTTCACTGCAGGAATTCGTGTTGCTCCTCCTACAATTTCTATATTACTAATATCTTCACGTTGTAAGTCTGGAAAATTTTTTTAATTGAGAAAAATGACAGTCTTTAAAAATCTGAACCTTTTTAAAAAGTGGAACTTCTTGTCAGAAAATGGAAAGAAAAATACAATTTTAAGAAAAAGGTAAAATTTAATAAATATTAATTATTTATGTGACAGGCAATGCACTTGGTCCAGATGATGAAGTGGCAATAAGAAGAGAAAAGCACTTCATGGGTTTTAAAGGACCTCTTCAGAGTCTTTCAATTTTATTTTCACCTCCCAAATCCCTAGAGAAGATATTTTTTATTGGTTACCAAAATCCTTATGAAAAAGCAATCATGTCCCCATTTCTACTTTTTTTTTTTGAGACCGAATCTCACTCTGTTGCCTAGGCTGGAGTACAGTGGCACAGTCTCAGCTCACTGCAACCACTGCCTCCTGAGTTCAAGTGGTTCTCACGCCTTAGCCTCCTGAGTAGCTGGGGTTACAGGAGCTACCATGGGGTTACTACCATGCCTGGCTAATTTTTGTATTTTTAGCAGAGACGTGGTTTCACCATGCTGGCCAGGCTGGTCTAGAACTCCTGACTTCAGGTGATCCACCTACCTTGGCCTCCCCAAGTGCTGGGATTACAGGCGTCAGCCACCTTGCCTTGCCAGAACTAGCATGAGTTTTATGATGTAAACAATAAAAAGAGCCAGGAAGAATTCTCAGAAACCCAGATTTATGGTGCCTTACTCTTATGAATAATGTGATAATCTCCCCTTAAAGGAGAAATACAAATCTTTTTTAAAAACAAAGTTTAATTAATTTCTTTTATCATTATTTACCCCTGCTAAGTAGGCAACATTATGGTACAGTTTTGATAGTCCAGTAATTTCCACTTACTAGCTTGTTCCATTACTGCTTTTAAAGGTGGCTCAACCCTGGCTAAAAGGGAAGCACACAGTTGTTCAAACTGAGCCCTGTGAGAAAATAAAATAAAATTCATTATTCTGGGATAAAAAGTTGAACATATCTTCTAAAACAACAACAAAAAAAATCAGACATGATCTAAATAAACATTATAAAATAAGTAAACACTTTTCAAACTAAAAACATACGTGGTACCTGTTCATTTTACTAGAAACATCAAGGTCATTCATGAAACACTCAATGTTCAATGGAAGATCTGATGCATTTGCACTCATTAGCTTCTTTAGTTTTTCACATTCCTGATATAAACGCAACAAGGCCCGAGAGTTTTCTTTCACATTTATCTTATATTTGGTCTTGAACTCATCACAGAAGTAGTCTACTAAAGCCTCATCAAAGTTCCTGCCACCCAAATATGGATCAAAGGTAGTAGCCAAGACCTGTTTAATTGAAAAAGCAGAACTAAATTTTCAGGAATATAGATTCTTCCAAAAAAAAGAAAAAAGAAAAAAGAAAAACCTCTAAAATAAAAATAAAAATAATGCTAAAAAACTTGCCCAATCACAGGGGTGCTGAATTTGGAATCAGGGTTGAACTATCACTTATATTTAGCCAACATATTTCCTTATTCTTAATTTTCTGCTTTATAGTTACAGATCCATGTATCATAATTAAAAGAATAATTTTAATTCAGAAATAACTGAATTACAACTACAGCCTCATTATTTTACTCATTTGGTTCTACAAGAGCACTGAACAAATAGACCAAAATAAGGTTTAAGAGAGCAAAGAAACAGTCCTAAGCATATAAATGAGAACAAAACAAGAAAAGCAGATTCAGAGATTAAATATAAAATGCCATAATTGGTCAATTTACAGGTCAGAAATTAGGCCTTTTGAGGATTACAAAACCAAAACCAAACAAAAACAAAAATCAATCAACAAAAATACCACAACTTAGATTATTTTTACAGAAATACATAAGAAACAAAAGGATAGACAGTGTAAATAAAACAAGTGAAAAGAGACAGGTAACAATTGATACAAGCTGGTTGAGCAACAGGTTTCCCAGCAGGAGGGGTAAGCAAGTCACAGAAATCCAACACTATAGTTCTTGAAAGCATAGGATCAGACATCTAGGCTCTCTTCCTTGGGTAAAACGACTACTTACAATAGTCACTAATAAAGAATCCTGCTGTTGATGTGGTTTTGCAGCTCTGTCTTTACAAGGTAGGTGATGGGATGGTAGTATGGTGGTAAATATCACAGGAGGATATGAGTGCAATCTGTGTGGGGTGTCGCCCCACAGACTAGCATGGAGAATCCATGTATACACTTCTCATGAAGTCTAGTATTACCCGAAATTAAATGCAAAATTATCTTGGTATATAACTAGTACAAGTGTGTATTCTGGAAAGAAAGGCTATAGCCTTGATCAGATTTTCAAAAGGGTCTGTGATCTAAAAATTGTATTTCACTACAAAGTTATCTAGGAAGGAAAAAACGTTTTAAATAAGTTAATGGGTAATGCTAAACGCCAAGGATTAAGTCAATTTATACTGAAAATTACCCTACATTCAGTCTGAGTCATTTCCCTTTAATTTTCTGATTACAAAGAAGTTATTATAGTAAAATAAATTAAAACAGAATGCTCTTACAGTGTTGCAGTTTATCTCCTAAGTAAACTCTACTCTGCATACTGGAGAGAGATTGTAAGTTTAGACAAAGAATCAATGTAAAAGTGATTATAAATTGTAATTTGTAAGAAGCACATAGAAGTAAAATTATGATTAGGACGTCTGGATAGAAAGGTCTCTAAAATCAATGGGAATCATTTTGGAAAATGCTTCCTGTAAGTATATTTACAGATAAACAATTTACGCTCCCTGATAGATGACTTCATTAACAACCTAAAAATAGAAACAATAAAAATAGATAATACATATATAGCAGCTACTCTATGCCAGGCATTCCAAGAATTTTATATATATTAACTCATTTTGTCCTGTAAAATGCTACCAGGTAGTTACTGTTGTTCTTCTCAGATAACAAACTTAAGATTTAGAGACATTAAATAACTTGCTTGAGGTCACAGTTTAAGGGGCAGAGCCAGGATTCAAACCCAGCTATTATAGTCCTTTAGTCTGTGCCCTTAATATATGTAAATATAGCAAACTATTTACTTACTTTAAGTTTTCCTTTGTTAAAAGCACAAACCGAGACCTGATAGGCAGAATGTCCCATATCAATAAATACTACATTTCTTGGTTTTTCATCTAATGGGGGAAGATCCTGTTTATAAATTCCATATGCCAATGCAACTGTGTAAGAACAAAGAATTAAGTTAATTCTGGCATAGCAATTACTTGAACAAGAAATGTCACTTTGATACTGTAATATGCAGTACAGTAATACATATTATCGTCAACATAAATTAACTCTTCATAATCTGGTTAATTTTTTTTTTGAGACAGAGTCTCGCTCTGTTGTTTAAGCTGGAGTGCAGTGGCGCGATCTCAGCTCACAGCAACTTCTGCCTCCTGAGTTCAAGCAATTCTCTTGCCTCAGCCTCCTGAGTAGCTGGGATTACAGGTGTGTGTCACCACACCTGGCTAATTTTTTATATTTTTGGTAGGGATGGGGTTTCATCATTTTGGCCAGGCTGGTCTGGAACTCCTGACCTCATGATCCGCCTGCCTCAGGCTCCCAAAGTGCTGGGATTAGAGGCATGAGCCACTGTGCCCAGTCAATAATGTTATTTTTAACTTTATTTTTTCCCTACTCAACTATTAACTCTATAATATCTATAATAATAATGATTTGTACAGCCATCAAGACATATTTAACCTCTGCCAAAAAGTTGTACTACAAAGTAACAAGCCTAGAAGAATCAGTACATACATATATATATACACACACACACACACACACGTACGTCGTGTGTACATATATATATAAATTTTTTTAAAAGAGACTCTCTCTAGCTCTGCCTCACAGGCTGAAGTGCAGTGGTATGATCACAGCTCACTGCTGCTTTCAACTCCTGGGATCAAGCAATCCTCTTGCCTCAGAGTTCAAAAAAAAAATGCTTTGTTATTAGTCAGAAAAAAACTGTAACAGTATTTTGCTTATAGTGATTTTCAAATTGCAAAGTGCTTACCTGCAGTAGTTTCATTCATCAGCCTTAAACAATTTAAGCCTGCAACCTGGGCGGCAGCCATCACAGATCTTCTCTCGGCATCAGTGAAAAAGCTAGGAATCTAGTATTTAAAAACAAGTTAAGCATAATGTTTTACTTAAACATTTCATCAACTGAAAATATATAAAATAATTATCCTAAAACTTATGTACAGTTTAAGTCAAAGAATGTTCTAAGTAAATAAGTGAAGAAAAATACGACTTTTAAATTTGACAATTTCTATACCATAAAGATCTGACCTAAAGTATGAATAACTAATTTAAAGCAAGGTTTTATGTATGGCAGCATTGCCTAAGTTTTGTTAATCTAAATACTTCCTGTGTTAGTCTGATCTATTATAAATATATTTGCTCATCTTTCATAATAAAAACCTAAAAACTCAAGAGTCTGAAAATGAGATTAGAGAAATATGTTATGGTATGTCCATATAATGGAATCCTATGTAGCTGTTACAAAGAATCAGGTAGATATGAATTGTCATGGAATACTATCTTAATTATGTTAAAAAAAAGGGGGGGGGGCATGTATAACATTACTTCATTATTGTGTGTATATACACCCAACCAGAAGAATATAGTCCTAACTGTTTGAAATGATTATATTTCAAAGGAGGGGAACTATATTGTAGGGAACTTGTGTTAAATATGAATTTCCTTTAAAAATCACCAAACAAAATTAAAAATACACACACACACACACACACACACTTTTTTAAAGAGACTGTGTCTAGCTCCGCCTCACAGGCTGAAGTGCAGTGGTGTGATCATAGCTCACTGCAGCTTTAAACTCCTGGGCTCAAAAAATTCTCTCACTTCAGCCTTCTGAGTAGCTGGGACTACAGGTGTGTGCCACCATGCCTGGCTAAATTTAAAAAAAAAAATTGTAGAGACGGGGTCTTACTATGGTTGCCCAGGCTGGTTGCCCAGGCTGGTCTCTAACTCCTGGTTTCAAGCAACCCTCCTGCTTTGGTCTCCCAGAGTACTGGGGTTAAAGACATAAGCCACCATGCCCAGCCCATTAAATACATCTCTATTTAAAAATTAAACTCAGTCTTAAAACATATAAAGATGTGTATGTGTGTGTGTGTGTATATCCTAGTTTTATCAAACTAAGAAGTACTTTAATTTGGCATATAGAACAATTTCTAAAAAGCAAATTACTAACTATATTCACATAAAAAATAACTTGGGGCTCTTCCAGTTTTAAGTTTCAATAAGCACTTTCCTTTAATTTTATTGTTTTATGAATTTAGAAATTTCATTGAACAGACTGGCAACAGAAAAAGAATTTAAATTTTGCTTGGTAAACTTCTTATCTGATTTGGTATTATCTTCCCGACAAAACTCTAAGTTATAATGCATGGTTCATTTAATATTCATTGAGTACTTACAAGCCAGGTACTTTTCTAGCTACAAGGGAAACAGCACAAAACAGAAAAAATATTTGCCCCCATGGAGCTCACAATGGGTCTACTGCACTAACCACAAAGTTAATAATGGTCAGAAGTTTGTATTGCTCTGTTCTGACATGAATTTCTGACACAAAAGTAAAAGCAAGTATAATTAAATAGAAATGGATTTGAATTTAAGATGAATCTCTAAAATTTGTATGATTCTAACATATCCTTTCAAGTGGCAATATAACAATTATGAGCATATGCTTGGGAATTAACCATCTGGCTCTATCATTATATTAGCTGTGTTGATATTGGGCAAGTTATCTGACATCTCAGTGTCTTACTAAAATCTGTAAAACTAGGGTTAATAATATCCCTACCTCATAGGTTGCTTCTGAGATTAAATGGGTAGAAATGCCTATAAATAGTGCCTGGTCAACAGTAAACTCTATTATTCACTATTACTAAATGGCTAGAAAATAAAATATTAAGCTCTAATATTTTTCTCTCATTTAGAAAATTCCAAATGCCTATGAAAAAAATTGATTACTAAAAACTCACCGAAAAGTTCATAATCTGATTCTGTTTTTCTAATGACATGAGTGCTTGAACTTTTGTAGTCAGGCTTAATATTAAGAATATATCAACTTAGTTAACATGTAGGTTAGAACCAGTTAACTATGTTTAATGGGACCTCAAGAGATAAGACAGGACAAATAATTTAAATGTTTTGTTAAGAATCCTTAAAGATCTTTTTTTCCCCTGATATGCAACCTCAAATTCCCAACTAGGAATTTTCAATCTTTGCTACAAAAATGTTAAGGTCCTCACAGGTGGGAAGTTAATTGCTGAGAAAATTCTTAGGGATAAGTAACAGGTGGCAGCAGTCACTAGTTACATAACAGTTTTTCAAGAGTCATTTATCATCATAATTGATTTTACTGGAAATTCAATCCTAACCTTTAGCAAATATGGCATTTTTTTTTAAAGAGAGTCAAATGGATTTAGGTTATTTACTGGATAAGGGCAGAAAGTATAAGAGAAGAAAAATATTTCAGCATTACATCAATACACTGAAAAATATAATTCAAGGGTATTCATTACTGAAGTAAAACTTACTGAAATCACACAGTCGGCCACTGGTTTCTTCAAAGCATTTTCTGAAGTCTCTTTAAGCTTGGCTAACAGCATTCCAGTAACTTGCTCGATTGCAAAAGGTCTCTCTTCTTCTAAGTACTGCACCTAACACCAAAAGTTGGGATATTTATTAAGAGTCATTTGTTTATCCAACAAATATTAAGTGAGCATCTACTCTATATGTGATAGACATACAATATGAAAAAGACACCCTTGCTCACCCTTGCTCAAGGAAGTTTTATCCCAGAAAGACTATCAATTTAGAACCATGATCTCATTAAAAACAGTGACCCTGTCATTCCTGAGGTTGCAGTACCTTACACACAGTATTATAACCAAGCAAAGTATTTTCAAAAGTGTAGTCTCTACCCTCTCAGATCCCCACTCCCCACAAAAACAATTTTTATCATTCATTTTCCAAGTGTGACACAGCAAACAATGAAAAGAAAAATATCAAATCATCTTTCTTTTGAAAGTCAGAACTCTCCCTGGGTTTAAAATGAAAGTTTCAGTCATACAGTTTTGGGAAAAGGAAACGAGAACATCACTCTTTCAAGCAGCACAATGTGTTTATGTACATGGGTATGTTAAATATGTGTACCTAATGACATAAGATTTACTTTGAATCAGACCTAAAATTGGTAAGTATTTGTTTCCAAACCTATTTACAAGTAAGATAAAAAACAAGTATTATGCCAAATTACTGCCTTTAAACTAGGGGAGCAGAGAGAAATCAAGCACACAGAAATAAGGGAAAATGAATCATAGTCTTATTCTGACTATCGGAGGCATGATCATACAGTATTCATTTGTGTGAGAACATTCAAAAGTTAAATAAAATATATTTAAATAAATGTATAAAAAAATAAATGGATAACACACTTGAGGAGTTAAACATTGATTTTCTTAAGTCTTCAAAAGATGACACAGTTCCTCACAGGACCGACTGATGTTTCATAGCCCTTTCTACTAGCTTACAGGCACTTACTATGAATGTATAAAAATTCTATTACTCAAAACTTTGGTTTTGCCTTTCTTAAAAACATTATTCTATTTTTCTCAGCCTATTTCCAAAGCCTGATCTATTAATTTTCACTTTAAGAAGTTAAACTACTTCAAAATTAAGTAGTTCAAATCTTAAACTAGAGTACAATAAAATTGCTCTAGGTAACTATTAACCAGAGCTTATCATATCTAAAAGACACCTGAATATTATTTTCTATCTCAGTTGTTACTATCATAACCCATCCAGTTTCTCACTTTAGTAACCTGAAAATTTCACCTAAAATGTGACTTCATAATTTGTTCCTGGTCTTTAACTTCTCATGGTGTTTTCCTCAACTATTTTAACAGCCTTCTGTCTCCTAACTACAATGAATCATCTACCTTTTAGTCAGAACCCTCTTCTAAAAATGGAACTATGTACATATCCATAACACATATACCACGTCTAAAATTAGTTACTAAAAATAGCTTAAGAGATAATTTGCACAGCATTAAGTTTTTCCTTCTGAAGTGCACAGTTCAGTATATTCACAAAGTTGTGCACTGGTCATCATCACCCAAAAAGAAACCCTTTACCCATTAGTAGTCACTCTCTATTTTTCCTTCCCTTAACCCTTAGCAACCACTAATCTGACTTTGTTTCTATGACTTTGTCCTACTCTGGATATTCTATACAAAAGGAATCATACAGTATGTGGCCTTTTACATCTAGCTTCTTTCACCTGGCATGTTTTCAACGTTCATACATGTTGTAGCACATATCAGTACTTCATTCCTTTTTATGGGCAAATAATATTCTAAGTGGTAAGATACACCACATTTTGTATACCTACTCATCAGTTGTTAGACACTTGTATGGTTTCCACTTTTTGGCTATTATGAATAATGCTTTTATGAACATTCATGTACAAGTTTTTGTGTGTACATATGTTTCAATTCTCCTGGATATAAGCCCAGAAGTGGAATTTCTGGGCCATACAGTAGCTCCATGTGTTTTGAGGCTAGTTTTTGAAAAAAATAAACACAAACATGTTTTGGTTAACTAATCTATAACTATGTCAGAATGTAAAATTAAAAATCCAGAATCCATTTCTTACTTGGAAGAAAAGTGTGCTTTAATATTTGTAATATGTTATAAGATTCTTCTAAATTAGAACTCATTAAACTCATTATAGCAATTAACAAACTTTTTGGGTCCATTCTTCTGATTCCTATATACCTTCATCTTTATCCCCTAAAAACTATTCTCTTGAGTCTGCAAATAATAACCATTTTTTTTCCTTGACAGTAAAAGTATGAATTGAATTTAAAAATTATGTAAATTAGGTATCCTGGCATTCATTAAAATTATTACAAAAATGAATATCTCATGAGTGTGTATGCACTGTATCTAGAGGAAAAAGGTCAAACTACAAATAGCAATATTATCATATTGGGATTCCCTTATTTGAAGATAGGTTTGTTATCCTGGGAATATAAAGCTTACCTTAACTCCTGCACTTCCATTAGGCATCTTCTGCAGTTCATAGGGAAGCCTGATCCTTTCAGTTTGCACAATGGGATCATCAAATGATCGCCCATGAAGCTTTTTGAAGCCATGAATCGTATTTCTTACATTTGTGACTATCTGTTGGCAGTAAACACTTGTATTTATGAGTTACCTACTAAATGCAAAATAAAATACTAACCCGATACTTGACAACCACCAACTTCCTTTATCCTACACATCCAAGTTTAGGATTACACATAATCATTCATTTTTTCTGGTTTCCAACTGATGGTAAAGTCATAAAATGTGAATGTACACATCTTAACACTTGCCTCCCAAATTCTCCACCTATTCTGGGAATGTCAGATTCAAAATTAATGTCTTCAGAAGAGAAAGAACAAACTTTTAAAACGTTTTAAATAATAAATAGCTACAACTCATCTTTTCGGTTTTCCTCAATGCTTTTGCTCTACTGAATTAGTATAGGTTGAGCGTCCCAAATCCAAAAATCTGCAACCTAAATACTTCAATGAGGATTTCCTTTGCGGATCATATTGGCACTTAAAAAATTTCAGATTTTGGAGCATTTTGGATTTCAGGATTTGGGATGGTCGACCTGCATCATGCAAATATTCCAAAATTTGAAAAAATATGAAATCTGAATACTTCTGGTCCCAAGTACTTCTTACAAGGGATATGCAACCTGTACTTTGATTGCTTATTTATTTCCACTTGCGTTTCTGCGTTTTAATTTAAACTGGTTTTTTATTGTCTAGTTTTTCTTTTCTTATCCATATCTAATTCTTTGTGAAAATCTTCATGTATTAGTACTTTGCTTCCATTGCTGAGGATTACTCCTAGGCTAATAAATTAAAATGCCTTCCATGTAGCATAGTGCTAAGTTAAAGTGTTTTAACTTGTAAATGGCTTACATTTTTGCAAAACAGTTTTTTCTTTAACTAGGACATGTAGTTCAAATTACAGGATATTATTGAGATCCAGTTGCTGAACTCCTAGTGACCTTTAAAGCCAAATAGACGTTGATCTTCAATTATGAGATGAAAACTATAGGGATGCTGAATTACTATGTTGTACTCTTTAGCGCCTTAGGAGAAATGACTTTATAGGTTGCTTTTAGAGACTCTTATTATGTATGATACACTTAGAAGATCAGCCAGCATATGAGATATAAGACCCATATATATATAAAATGCAATAAGTAATTGTTAAGGGTTTTTGGTTCATGGAAGCAATCAAAGTCCAAAGAAAATGAATCTAGAACATGAAATGTTAAAAGTAAATGTTCTAATCATAAGCATTTCAAAAGCCCAAAAATATAAATAGGTCAACAAATTCTATGTAAATTAGTTGTAGCCATGTTGAGTTACTCTGGAAATTAGTTCTTTCATTTTTTTCCCACCTTATTTTACAAAGATGTTACTTACCTGTCATTGAAATATATGTTCTAGATAGAATATCTCTCATTATTCCCTAGATGGTCACTTCAGGGACCATTCAGGGAAAAACTAATGTCACATGGTAGCACACCCTAACTTCACAACTAAAAAATATTAAAAAATAAAATTCAAGAAATATTTTACTACCCAAAGCAAATTATATCTAAAAAAAAAAATACAATGATGTTAGGACCTTTCCTATTTTCCTCACTCTCTTATTCACTCTTACCAACATAACACGGGAACTTAGTTACGAATATTCAGTTAATTCTTTACACATTAACAATTTACCTGACTCTTTGCTGCATTTCCAATGGCTCGGGTTCTTGATCCCAATGATATACAGGCCCTAAACCAGAAAAACAAAAAGTTTGTTCTGTGGTGCTTTTATATTATTATGCTATTATTTTGCTTCTCTTTATACAAAAATGAATTTAAAAGGAGTAATATAACCATGTATTCTTTTTAAAATAGGCTATGGAAATAAAAAATTTATTTTAAAGCTACTCTATATAATAAAATGGTGGTCAAAATAAATGTTACAATTTAAACAAATGTCCTAATAGCTGGCAATACAATATTAATCTCCAAAATTGATTTTTAAATTATATTGATCTATGACCCATTAAAAGAAAACCCAACTGTGTCAACCAATGGATTTTCAGGGAAGTTAAACAGTTAAAAAGATCACTTAGTCAATTAAGAGTCTGCTTAAATTCAAATCCTGGATTTGCCACTTAATTTTCTGGAAATTACATAACCATTATGTGCTTTGGTTTCTTGTCTGGAAGACAGTGATAATATCTGCTCATACAGTTATGTGAGAATTAAGAGGGTAGAGGTAAATGCTTTGAACAATAATTGACATATACTAAACATTATGTAAATTATTGTATTTTAACTACCACATTAAAATGTAATAGAATAGAATAATCATATAGAGCAAGCACAGAATAACATCTTCATCAAAATACCATTTCATGTTATGGTTCAAGAAAATGTTTCTGTGATTTCAGTTATAAAGACAGACAGAAAACTACATTCAGTCAACAAATAATTTTATAGGCACTCCGTGTAGACAAGCCACAATACCTGTCCTTGGAGAATGTATAGTCAATTGAAAAAAAATCAATAGAATATATAGAATTACGAATAATAGTAGCAAAGAAGAGAATAATCACTTCTAGATAACAGAGGCAACTTCTTGAATTAAGACTTGAAAGGAGAGAAAACATTTATTATCTATTTGTCTTATGGAAAAAGACATTCCTGATATATAGGTATATAAGTGTGTTCTCCATATAGTAGCCAAAGTGATCCACTTGAAAACTAAGATCATGAAACTCTGCTATTCTCTGATCATGAAATAATCCTCCACTGGTGCCCTAACTCACAAAGTAAAAGCTTGGGTTCCCCTTACAGCCAATAAAGCCCTTCATGGTAAGGTCCTTGGCTGTTCTGCCCTGCAAATTCAATCTAGGCACACTGGTCTCCTTGCTATTTCTAGAATATGCCAAGCACCCTTTTGCTTCAAGGCCTTTGTAAATGCTGTTCTTTCTTTCTGAAGTGTTCAGAAAATACATCCGTATGGCTGGTGCTCTCACCTCTTTCAGTTCTCTGCTCAAATGTCAGCTTATTGGAAATACCTATCCTCACCAACCTATAAAAACAACATTCCTGCTCCTCCCCAACACACACCTCATACTGTTTACTCAATTTTATTTTTCTCCATAGTATGTATCATCATCTGATACAATTCATTTAGTGACTGTATTTCCAAACCAGAAGCCAGAACATGAATTCCATGAGGGCAAGATAACACATATCACTTCCTTGATCTGCAGTATCTAATATGACAGCCACTAGCCATGTGGGGCTAGTACAATTTAAATTAACTAGAATATTCAGTTTCTCAGAACTAGTCACATTTCAGGTGCTTAATAGCGACATGTAGCTAGTAGATACACAGACAACTGAATATATACAGAACAAATACACAAGAGAAAGTTCTACTGGATAGCATTAGCCTAGATATTCTAGCCTAGATCTTTTTCTAGGACATAAAAAAGGTACTTAATGAGTGGAATGATGGCTCCTAAGGGTAATGCTTATTTGAGGACTAGAAGAATATAATTTGGACTCAGCCAGGGTGAAAACAAAAAGAATACAACTTGACTAGTTTCACAGGATAATTTGATAAGACAGTATCAAGGCCAGATTATATAGGGGCTCAGGTGCCAGATTTGAATCTTAAAATTTATTCAGTAGGTAATGAGGATTCATTAAAGGTTTCTGAATAATGGAGAGGATCCTGCATACTACTAAATAATACAAACTGGAGAGGCAATATTCCAGAGCAGTGCCTTCCAAAGGCTGAACAAAACACTGATCTGCTGGGGACTACTGGATTTTCAGGGAAAGCAAATAGTTAAAAAGTTCATTTAGTCAATTTAACAGATATTTGTTAATAATTACTATATGCCTGGCACACTGTTAGTTGCTAGGGATATAACAATGAAAAAAGATGGTTTTGGCTCTCTTGAATCTCACAATGCTATAGATTCATACAAAAGAAAGTAAACTATGTGCTACAGTAGGTGAACATGGTGCTATAAAAGTTTGTAACAGCAGGAATTAATCTAGAGGAAGAGGGTCAGCAAAGGCTTACCCAAGGAAGTAAGATTTTAAGGAAGAATAAATGATGATGGCATAAAAGTGGTAAAGAGTTTGTTGGAGTTCACATTGACTACAGTGTTAACTGATGAGAGGAGAGCAAAGTTACCAGTAATTTATATTAGGATGGTAACAGCCGAGACACGAGAAGAAAAAGAAGAGTTATTTAGGAGGAAACTCAAAGGACTGGGTAACACACTAGATCTTTACCATCCCATATAGTAGCCGCTGGCCACCAGCCATATGTGGTTATTATGCACATGAAATGTGGCTAGTCTGAATTGAGATGTGCTTATATAAAATATAAAATAAACTCTAGATCATGAGTTTCCAACCCTTTGAATACAAGGACTTTTTTGCTTTTCTGTGATGGCAGATATCACAAAAATTATACATGGACCTTTTCTCCAGCACATCAGTTATCTTTAGTGTTAGTGTATTTTACATGTGGCCCAAGACAATTCTTTCTACGGGGCTCAGGGAAGACAAATGGTTGGACATCTGTGCTCTAGATTCTGAAAATGTAATACTAAAAAAGTAAAATATTTCAATTTAAAAATACTGATTATACATTGAGATACAATTTTGGATATACTGAATAAAACAGTAAAATTAGTCTCACTTGCTTCATTTTGCCTTTTTAATATATTAGAATTTATTTTATTTTATTATTTTATTTATTTTATTTTATTTTTTTTATTGCATTTGCTTGAGTCCCGCAGGTCAAGGCTGCAGTGAGCCAAGATCCAGCCACTGCACTCCAGTCTGGGTGACAAAGCAAGATCCTGTCTTAAAAAAAAAAAAAATCAGAGGTCGAATAATTTTTATTTTTAAGACAGGGTCTTGCTTTGTCACCCAGACTGGAGTGCAGTGGCTGGATCTTGGCTCACTGCAGCCTTGACCTGTGGGACTCAAGCGATCCTCCTATCTTAGCCTCTTGAGCAGCTGGGACTACTGGTTAATCTTTAAAATTTTTTTGTAGAGATGTGGTTTCACCATGTTGCCCAGGCTAGTCTGAAACTCCTAGGCTTAAGTGATCCACTTGTCTTGGCCTCCCAAAGTGCTGGGATTACAAGTGTGAGCCACTGTACCCAGCTCTATTAAGGCATTTAAAATTACCTATGTAGTTCACATGCTTTTGTTGGACAGTGCTGAACTAGACAGTAGGAAGAGGCAAGTGACAAGAATAATCTCTAGGTTTCTAGTTTGCGTAAGAGGGTCAATAATAATGGCACTCAATGAGACAGAAAATGTTCTAAGATAGGTTTGAGGATAGGACAGTCACAAACTCTATTTAGAACATGTTAGTTTGAGGTATCTTTGAGACATTCAAGCAAATACATATTTAGAACTGAAATGTTAAAAGTGACGGTCAGATTAAAGAAGTTAATTTGAATGGAAGTTACTGTTCTTTAGTTGTGATTTGGTGAAAAACAGGAAAATAAGGGTATCGCAGGAATCAGTGGCTTAAATGACATCTTCACATCTCTTATAACTCCCTGATTCAACATATTCTCTGCCAGAGTAAAAATTTACATATCCAATATGGTAATGTGTGGATGGTTGGCATTCCATCCTAAAACTCATATATTAGAGAAATCACAGGCTTGCCATTTCTCACCCTACCTTATGTCCCATCTTGTTCCCAACTCCATTATTTGGACACACTTCCAAATACTTTAATTTTTCAATAGTAGGCTATCATCACTTTGACTACACTGAAAATCTTATTCATAGGTTGATTCTCAAAAGTTTAATTTTTGTTGAAACAGTAGAGTCAAATAAGATTCAGATTCAACTATCATTAAGCGCTAGGTTCCTTGAAATATGTTTCATACATATATCACTTCACAAAGAAGGCTAAACAGTTACCATTATCAGACATTCCCTGAAGTTAAAAGAAGACAACTTGTTAAAAAATCAGTCATTTAACCAGGTTTGGAAACACCCAGTTTCAAATACATAGAAATCCCACTTCATAAAGGCACTTCTTCAAACTCCTTTGATTTTCTTTCAAAAAGATTCCAGGATGTTACAACCCTTAAATAAAAAAATATCTGTCAAGTATTTTCAGAAAAATCCAAATAAATTAAACACCTATTTGCTCTCAAAACTTTTACATTAGTTACAGCAAGGGAACTAGACACATTATAACACAGATTAGGCTGATGCAAGAGTTTTCACAGAAAAAGATACAGTTTATCCAAGGGTATACAGAATAATCTATATTATACTTTGTATTATTTCAACTACTATATTTAGAAATGCCAATTTATGGCTAAAAAATAGGAGGGTTTTCAATGCAGCTTAAATCTATAATACCCACCTGCTCTTGCTATTGTGTGGTAATCTCACATTATCAGAAAATCTCACAAAATCCTAAACAAAAAAGATTTCTAAATATCCTATGTTCCTTTTAGTAGGAGAGGGGCATAAAAATCGGTGACAAGATGTTACTTTAAGAAAGCTGTATCTGTATTTTCCCCTTAAAATTTAGAATTTTCTTCCTCTCTCATAAAGCTTGTTTTTATAAGGCCAAGAATAATTAGGTTGGAGAAAATACATACTACCAGAAGAGATTTGTTGCCTAAGAGCTCAGCACTCTCTGTATTTGTTTGCTCCTTATCAATCTCCATTAAGGATTCAATCTTCACTCTTTAAGCTTTAAAAACAGCCCCCTTCTTTCCCTTGCTGGTTCCATAAAATCACAGTTACTATCTTTAGCCTCTGATATCAGTGTAATCCATAGGTTTAGATCAAGGGCTGAGCAACTAGTTTCAACTATCCTTGCGAAAATGTCTACAGAGCAGGATTCCTCTACCTTGGCAATACTGACATCTTGGCCTAGATAATTCTTCGTTGGGATACTGGGGCTGTACTGTGTGCACTGTATGATATTAGGAGTATTCCTAGCCTCCAACCCTCTCTTTCAACCTCAGTTGTGACATACCCTCAAATACCTCAAATTCTGTCAGTTATCCATTCAGAGGCAAAATCACCTCTAGCTGAGAACCTCTCCCCTAGACCATCATTTCCCAAATAGTGTTCTATGAAACATAATTCCTCAGATGTTCAAATAAGCTTGGGAAAAGCATCCCTTTCTTGGAGAATTTCAATGCTTATGAACAAATTAAGGGATCTAAAAAGTTCTGTAGTAAAGAAAACATCTGGATATTGCTTTTCAAATTATTTGAAAAAAGTGTTGTCCTAGAAGGGGGAGGAGGAAGAATGTTCTCAAAAAAACTTACTGTTGCAATTTTCTTTCTATCTTGCTACTTAAAAATAAGACTTCCAGGCACATATGATTTAGTAGTAACAAAGCTTTCAACTTTTCGTTATGGACAAAGAATTAAACACTTAACATATAAACAATAATAATTTAAGAGTTTTGAAATGCTTAGTAAATGTAACTCATAAATAAATTAGCTTGAAGCCGTTAGTAGAAACCACACAAATATTTACATAGGTAGACAATATTTTAAAAGCTGATTAGGTATATTAACTACATTAAATTTGATATATCTAACTATTAGATATATTATTTGAAAAAACTCATATTACCTATAATTCACTTGGTTCATACACAAATATCAATGCATAACAATGTTAAAATTCTTTTGATTATAATTGCTTAGGAGTTTGCAAACTACCACCACCTGCAACCTATTTTTGTAAATAAAGTTTTATCAGAACACAACTATACTCACTAATTTGTAATGACTATCAGTGATTTGTAATTAAAAGACTATCAGTGGTATGTTAAACCTTTTTTTGTGTGCTTAAGGAAGTCAGTTCAATGATAAGCATTCTGAACTAATATAAATCACCTGACTTTTCACTCATCTCAGCAAATTTGATTTAAAAAGTAAAGGTGTTCGCTAAATTTTTACATGTCACTAGCAAAATATTAACTGGAAATGTCTGTAACAGTCCATCAATGGGATACTATACAGCTAGCAAAAAGAATGAGGTGAATTAGAGCCATAGTTTGAGAAGATGTCCACAATATTTCAAGGTGAAAAGAAAGCAATTTGCAAATTTTGTTAAAAAAAATCCATTATGTACATATGATCATATACTAGTATAGCTAGAAACAAACTTTAGGAGGTGGTTAGGAAGGGGTGAAGGGGGAGACTTACTTTGTGTAATTATTCAGCATTTAAAATATTTAAATATAAGCTCAAACAGTAAAACATATAAAACCAACTCATGTAGTAAAAAGAATATTTAATAAAAAAAGGTGAAAGCCTCCTCTTCATCCCAAACTGCCATCATCAGAAAATGCCCATCTATTATAGTCACAGTTAACCTCTGGAGTTTGGCATTTTCCATGTGCTGTTGTTTTTAATACACCAAAGTAAGTGATTTCTACTTTCATGCATTTAAGAGGGTATCTCACTCATCTGAAACACAGTGTTTAAACAGTATTTTCTCATATTTCCAGATTATTCATACACTTGTAAAGAAATAGGAAAAAAATAATATAGAAAACCAGAGAACCGAGTGTTGAAGAATCATACAAAATTTTGATGCTAAAACAACATACCTAACAAAAATCTTGGAATAGTTTCATTTAAAGAAAATCCATATTCCCTATTATGAAGTATTCATTACAGAGTATAAAATTAAAAGCACTTCCTCCATAATTCTACCTCCAAAAAATATCTATCCATTATTAATAGTTTACTGTCTTCCACACTTTTTCTGTATGTTTACACAAATATTTGTTGTGTATATATTTTTTATGAATTTTAAAAACAAAGTAAGATTTTTACATGTCCTTAACATAACTTAAAAAGAATTACTGGCTAGGCACGTTGGTTCACACCTATAGTCCCAGCACTTTGGGAAGCCAAGACAAGAGGATGGCTTCAGGCCAGAAGTTCGAAACTAGCCTAGGCAATATGGCAAGACCTTGTCTCTACTGGAAAAAAATAAAATTAGTGGGGCATAGTGGCATGCACCTGTAGTCCCAGCTACTTGGGAAGCTGAGGTGGGAGAATCTTTTGAGCCCAGGAACTCAAGGTTGCCGTGAGCTATGATTGTACCACTGCATTCCAGTCTGAGTGACAGACCAAGACCCTGTGTAAACTTTTTTAAAGAATTATTTAAAAAATGTTTCAAAACAAGATAGTATTTCTTAGAAACTAGCTAAAATTTTACATTTATTGATGGTAGAGCAAAGATACTTTCCCATACAACAACTGCTCAACCAGGTAATTAATTTGTCCCTTTCATCATTAACCTAGTTATGCATCCTTATAACAGTGGATACTGGAAAGACATTTGGGTTCTAGGGTCAGAGAGGCCTGAAACAGAATCCAATTCATGGTTTTACTAATTATTGGCCAAGTTATTTAACTTTGCTTTAGGCTTCTTATGGAAAAAAAGATAGCTAGTATGATCAAACTCATACAATTGTGATATGTATGACAATGCTTGCTTGGCATATAGTAATCACTATTATGAACAGTTACAGCTCACCACATGCTTTAATTTGATATTTAATGAGGATTCTTGGCTATCATTTTTTCCCCATGTGTGAAACTAATCACCTTGGTATACTTAAGCCTGGGATGGAAATTCTAATCCCTACATCCATACTTAAGTGAACAATACAGACATGTCCCTGGCCTTTAAAAATATGCACAGTCAGTAATTCTACTTCTAGGAATTTACCTGAAGGATAAAAAATTTAATTACAAAGGTAGTTATTGCAACACTGTTTACAAAGTATCATAAACAACCTGAATGTCTAATAGGGTACGGTTTAAATTATCATGATTATACCAACACTAAAACTGATAGTACAGAAATACGCATGCTTTACATAGAAAAAGGTTACATTTATCCCGAGGCCGGGAAAGGCTATGTTTTTCCTCAACAATTGGGTCCACAAAGTAATACACAGTGTAAGAGCACTAGACTACCATGAAGTACTTTTGTTGAGAAATAACAAAAGATACACTTCTGAGGTAAATGACAGTGCCCAGCCATGTAGAGAAGAGTTGCTGATGCAAGCTAAGTGAGAATATCCTCTCACTTTAAGAACTTGCTAGTTTAGATTAGGCTCATTAAATCTAGATACTACTATTGGCTTTCTAGCATACAAATCAGATATATCACATTACCTCTCAGCCACACAGAATCAGCCAATATGCCTAAGTACATTAACAAAGAGACTTCTAGAAGATTCTAGAAGCCCACTTTTTAAAGAACTAAGTCTGGCCGGACAGGCTCTTTAAAGAGTCACAGGATCACTCACTACTATAGAGATTTCTCAGCCTGAAAAGGTAGCTCTATCTTACTTACTGTTCTGGTTTCTGATCTTTTAGGATATGGTTTTAAGGACTAAAAGAATGTCCACCCTACCTCTCAGTTTTTTCTCTACAGGTTGAGTCACTGAAGCCAAAGATTGCTCCCCGTATTAATCCCTACTCTGCTGAAAGTGGAGAGTGGAATTTCTGGTCCTTTTCTGGCAGAAGCCAGTATTTCTTGTGGCTTAATACAAAACCTTGTAGAGACGAATTCATCGACTTCACAGTTACTGTTTGGGCCTCCCACTGTGCATAAAAGCCAGAAGCAGTTGTAAAAGTGGAAGAGTTCAAACAGTATTGAGGATTACCTTATCTATGCCCATATACTGAAAATATAAACGTCCAAAACATTTAAAACTTCAATACAAGAAATGTGTATATCTAGAAAAAAACGGTACTAAACCAAGAATTTTCTTTGTAAGAAATCAAAGCATAGACTACTTCAAGTGAGCTACTCTTCAACATCTCTTTGCTGTATTTTAAAGCTGTCCATAGAATAGTAAATGAGGCATTTATTTAAAGACCACTGGACACTGATCTTGTTTCAGTACAGTTGAAGTATTATATTTTGGTACATTCAGAACAGTCATATTAATATGCCTAATTACCTTCCTGTAAAAAGTAATATAGCTTTTATACAGTTGGTTTTCTCACAAAATTACCAATAACAGCAGCCTATAAGCAGCAGCTAGTTTTTCATATTTCAGAATTACTTAATTACATTCTTTGCAACAAACTTCCCAGACTAGAGAAACAACGGAACATGTGGAAACACGTTTCCATGACAAAACGCCGCTCCGCCTAAGCCTTTCATCAAGTCTTCATAATAGAATCACTCCACAATCATGTTTCTACGGGACAGCTGCCCCCGACTCCAACAATTCACTGCAGAAACACCCGTTTGGTCCGACCCAACCCCGCCGCATTCCAGCAACTGACGTAGTTACCAATGCACAGGCCAGTGACTCCCAACCGAGGCTCTCCCTATCAATGCACCATTGACCTGGCCCTGGAAACCCGCTCCATTACCTCCAGTTCTCAAGGGCCCTAGGTTTTGTAAAACCCCACATGCCTCACTGCGCACCCTTCGGAAAGAAAAACAAAAAGGCTTTCGGGGCCAGATGAACCTGAAATTCATCTCTGACGTGTGCAGCCTAAGCTGGCTTATGACTTTTCTGAGAGAAAGCCGTCTGTCACCAGAGGGACGGGGAAAGGTAGGAGGGCAGGATGAAGAACTCTCGCGGGGCTCCTTGCCCGCGGCAGATAATCCCACGCAAACCTCATTAGAGGCAACCGCAGATCTTTCTCGATGCTCAGGACGCCAGAGCTGTCCCACAGCAACCCCTCTCTTGCAAGCAAAAGAGGCGTCCGGGGTCAGCGGCGCGAGGACGCAGGGGGCGTGTGTGGTACAGAAAAGAAAGCTGCGGAAACTAGCGCTGTCCTTCGTCCTTGAAGGAAAAGCAGCTTTGCTGGGCGAGGAAGTCCGACCGCCATCCGGCGGTATCTAGGGACTGCGGTTGAGTGGCTGCACCTGTCATCTCGGGGTTTGGGGCACATCTGGGGAAAATTCGAGGAAGCCAGCAGACAGGACAAACCTAAGGGCGGGAGGGAAAACCGTTTCTTAGGGTTCACATGATGCTCAGCAAAGGCACTTACGGTGTACACCTGTCGCTGTACTCATTAGCGATGGTCTCGATGCCGCCACTCCTCGCGACAGCGATGTAGCAGTTGAGAAAGCCGAGGTCAATGCCAACCACAGACATCCCGCCGCGTGATGGTAGGGCTGCTGGTGCCGAGCCCTTCGGTACGGGAACCGCGTCCTCTTCTGAGCTATTGCAGCTGGGATTGCGACTCCTACGAGAAGCAAACCAGAGGGGACCCCAAGTCGCGAAGCGGAAAATCTAGGGCAGGGAGTCGGAAATCCGCGGAAGGCACAGAGGCCGCTGCGCAGCGTCCCGCCGCCTGGGTCTCTCCCTACTGCGGTTCGGCCGCCTCCAACCGGCAGTTACTGGGACCTGCGCCTGCGCGCTCGGCCACCGGGGAGGCGCGCGAGCCTCCGCTCCGCGTCCGAGCCTGCTCGCCGCCCGGATTTCGGCCGCTTCCGTCAGCACTCGGGCAACGGCTGCCCGAGTAGCTGCGGGTTCGAGAAAGATCTGGAAAATGGAGGCTGCTGAGCCACCTGGGGGCGGGAGACGGGGGAAGGCGGGGCTGGGAGGATCGGGGAAAGGAGGAGGGGAGGCAGCGTCGGTTCGCGTGCCCTCGCGTGGCAGCTCCGGTTGTGCTAGGTGAGAGGCAGGGTGCCGGCCGGCCTGGGGCTTTGCAAATGTGTTTTGAGGCACCCTTTTGGGTGGTTTTGGCAACCGGAGGCGTGCTTGTCACGGCTGCAGGATGCTGCCCAGGCTGGCAGACACCGCCCGCTCACCCCCTACCCTTAGAAGGGCTCGCCCGCAGCCCGGCACCCACCCGCAGGCCTAGCCGCCCCGAGAGGCCCATGTGCCGCCCGGCGCGCTCCGCCCTGTGGCTCGTGGCCGGCCGCGCCCGGCTCTGTGAGGTGGCGCCCATTGTTCGGCGCCCGCCGCACTGCCACGGAGGCTCGACCGAGCCCGGGCCAGCCTCGGGTGCGAAAGCGGAATGAGCACATTCTAGGCTTTTTTCTTTTTGCCTTATCAGGATTTGAAATACCAAAAGTCAAACTTATGTCAAGAAAGAAGATGACACTGACAACTTTCCTTCCACGTACCTTTCCTTAAAAGATGCTGGCCCCACCACCGACCCTTACCTCTGGAAACCAGTTTTACAGGAAAGTGATCTTAATTAAGTCTGTGCCACTCACACCAGGCAAGTCTGTGCTCCAGCCTTCAGCCGCTGGCCTGTGGTCCTCAAAAAGCCCAGTGTGGTCCAGTGCCCTCCCTCTTCGTTTGGTCTTCATCTGTTACCTGTCTGTAATTAACCAAGTTTTATGATACACTTACGAAGTTTGGCTGCCCTGTTCCTTTTCGTGCACTTTTATGTGTGTACCCTGTTCCTTCTCTCCCAGTCCTTGTTCTGTTACCTGGTCCTCCTCGTCCTCTTCCTCTGGTCTCTGTTCTTTTTCATCCAATTCTTCATGTGTTTTCTGTTCCATGCTCAAAATAGGCGTGGGTTTTTTGTTACGTTTTGTTTTGTTTTTCCCAGATGCTTTAATATTCTGATTATCCCTAGTTGTCCACTTCTTTAAAGAACTTAGATTTTTTAGTATTAATAATGCTGCTATAGCAGCAGCAGCAGCAGCAGCAGCAAGGGTGGCTATGGCTCCTGCTGCTGTTAG
This sequence comes from Cheracebus regulus, assembly GCA_963574635.1. Taxonomy (NCBI): domain Eukaryota; kingdom Metazoa; phylum Chordata; class Mammalia; order Primates; family Pitheciidae; genus Cheracebus; species Cheracebus regulus. Next base: position 25,039 of record CAUYQU010057236.1, on the reverse strand, counting down.
GATGAACGTGAAGTCCATTTTCAAAGGCAATACTGAGGCAACTGGATTGCCCAGTATTGATTGGGTTCTGGTCTATACATTGAAGAATCAATCAGGCCTCTCTTCCCTTCATGAGCACTCAGGAGACGTTGACCACCTGGGAGAAGCCGCCCTCAGACACAGCAGCGCGTGAGCAGAACAGTGATTGGGCGCTGCCCTATCCTACACCCACCTCCCGACTGAATCTTGGGCCCCAGTTCTGTGGGCGCCTGTGGCTTCCAGCAGTTCGCCTCAGACGCCTCTTCTGACATCGCCATTTCGGGGCCACCGCTGTCTAGATTAATTCCAGAATATCCTGAAATGCTCCTACTACAATGAATTTATCAAATTCCATTAGTTTATTCGTGTTGTCCATATAACTTGAGGATGTAAGAATTTTTTTCTATTAAAAATACCACTTAAAATATCAAAGTCAAAAGAAGGTTGAGGCCAGGAGCAAAGTGGTGTTATCATCACGTTCCTTACAATTACTGGGAGGACGTGAGAGTATCTAGTGGTTAAAACCATGACTGGCTTTGGGGGTCACATAGATTTGGGTTGTAGTACCAGGCTTGCCTAATTTGCCATCTGTTAGAACCTTTGACAAGTTACTTACCTCTTCAATCCGCAGGTTCAGTCTGTTAAAATGACGACAAATATGCCTACTGGGCTGTTTTTATGATTAAATAATGTAAGCATCGCATCAGTACCTGGCATCAGATGATCAATAAATGCTAGCTATGCTTAGCTGTTGTTACAATATAAAAATGATACTGATTTATGTACGTTGGTCATGTATCCAGCAACCTTGCTGAATTCTCTTATAAATTCTAGTATTTGCAGTTTCTTGAATTTTCTGTGTATAGAACCATATGACCTGGGAAATAATGAATTTCTTCATTTTTATTTCCTATTGTTTTGTCTGGATTATGTTGCTTAAGTACTCTAGTAAAATTCTGAAAACAGTGGTGGTAAGCATCCTTGTCTTGTCCCTAACATTAAACACCTTTGTGTTTATGAGGTGAGAAAGTTAACTAACTTATCTTCTATTCCTATTTTGCTAAGAGATTTTCTCATAAGTGGATACTGAAACTTAAATGTTAACCATCATCTAATGACCTTTTTGTTGCTCTTTAATTTGTTAATGCAATGAATAGTGTTACTAGAGTTTTCTGACATCCTCGTATCCCTGGGATAAACCAGAAAGGCCATGATGGTTCTGATTGTTTAGGCTTATTTTACATAGGATATTTACATCTATATTCATAAATGAAACTGGCCTTTTTCTTTCTTTACTGTTTTTATTGGCATCAAGATTATAGCCTTATAGAAGAAGCCAAAGGGGTTGCCTCTTTTTTGTTCCTTTCTAATAGTTTTGGTAAGAAAAGTCTGTAAATGGGCCAGGGGCGATGGCTCAAGCCTGTAATCCCAGTAGTTTGGGAGGGCGAAGACGACAGATCACCTGAGGTCTGGAGTTTGAGACCAGCCTGAGCAACATGGAGAAACCCCATCTCTACTGAAAATACAAAATTAGCCGGGTATGGTGGCACATGCCTGTAATCCTAGCTACTCGGGAGGCTGAGGCAGGAGACTCACTTGAACCCAGGAGATTGCGGTGAACCAAGATTGCACCACTGTACTCCAGCCTGGGCAACAAGAGCAAAATTCCTTCTGAAAAAAAAGAAAAGAAAGCCGGTAAACCATCTTAGCCTAAAGTTTATGAGGTTTATGATGAATGATTAAATTTCTTTAGTGGTTATGGTCTATATTTTCTATTCTTGAATCATTATTGGTTATTTATGTTTTTATTGAAAATTTACCATTTCATCTAGGTTTTCAAGTTTGTTGGCACAAATTAGATTATTCACTTTAAAAAAATCTCTTCAGTAGTTATATGTACATCTTTTTTATTCTTAATATTGTTTATTTTTATCTCTTCCTTTTCTTGGTTCCTGTCAGTATGGTTTGTTAAAAGATTCAGCTTTTGTTTTTCTTGCTTGCCTTATTTCTTTGTTTTCTGTTCCATCTGCTCTTTGCTTCACTCTGTATTTTTGTTTCTTCTTTTTCTAATTTTCAGTTTCTTGTTTTGTAATACATACACTTGAAGCCATAAATTTCCTTCTATATACTATTTTAGCTACATTCCTACCTGAATTTTCAAAGAATTGAAGTTGGAGAGTAGACAACAGGGATAAAAATGAAAGTCAGTGGTCATTGGTCTTGTTGTCTAAGGTGTTATTCAAGTTCGTTGTCTCATGACCAAGAGAATTAAGAAGCATAGCTGCAAAGGGTGAGGTTAGAGTGAAAGTTTAATAAGTGAAAGAAGAAAACTCTCCACAGTGGAGAGGGGAGCCCTAGTGGGTTGCTGTTTTTGCAGTTGAATTCAAAAGCTTTTATAAGAAACTCCTCTCATCTCTGTTGCTGTTTGAGTAATTTATCTTATCAGTAAAACTGTCTGTGCAACTCCCTTTATCTTATGTAGTTGTGGGTATGTCTCTAGGCAAGCACAAAGTGCCACCCACTACCCTTGTTTGTATATCTCTGTGCTTAACTTAGGTAAGCCCTGCTTCTCCCAGCACAAGTTCCCATGGAGTCAACTGGTACATGTATGAAAAGGGGAGGACACTTTTTCCTGGGAGCCTGTCAATCACACAAAGAACAAAAGGCTTCTGTGCTGGACCCTGCCTATCTGTGCAGGTACAGCTTGAGTTTTCCAGGCTGCTTTATTTTTACCTATAGGTGTGATTTTGTAGGCAGGCTGCTTCTCCGAGAACTAGCCTTAGCTGTGTAACGTTAACATTAACATTAGAGAAATATCTTAGGTGCCTATGGGCTTGTTAATTATTGCATCCCAGAATTAAGTAGACTTATCTATCTAGTTACAGTAAAAGATACTAATGTCACATTGGGGTCTTCTTTCATAAATTCATATCAAGTAGCAAGAGAGAAGAATGTGTGTAGGCTCCCAAGAAAAGTGAGAAAGAGGCTAAATTATTCTGAAATTTATTAAGGTAAGTCACTCCTTTCACCAAAAACTATGTATTTTTCCTTTTACCGGCAGTGTTTATGTAGGTCTAGTAACATGTTTACCAATTTCTTTACTTTGTTGCTGCTTGCATTAAACTGGACTTCATCCTGAGTTCAGTTTCCTTTCAGCAAAGGCAGGGGTCCCCAATCCCAAGTGGCCAACTGGTCAGTGGCCTGTTATGAACTGGGGACACAGAAGTTGAGTGGAGGGCAGTCAAGCATTACCACCTGAGCTCCACCTCCAGTCAGGTGGCATTAGATTCTCATAGGACTGTGAACCCTGTTGTGAACTGCATATGCAAGGGATCTGAGTTTCACGCTCCTTATGAGAATCTGTCTGATGATCTGAGTGGAACAGATGCATAACGAGAACACCCTTGCCCCATTTGTGGAAAAACTCTCTTCTATGAAACTGGTCCCTCATACTGAAAAGTTTGGGGACTGCTAAGCAAAGATCTCTGAATGGTGAACTATTTTTGTTTTGTTTGAAAATATTACTGTCATGGAACTGTTTAATAACTTAGCTATTGTAGAAATAATTTTGACAGTATTTTCCCATATCTTTTGTCACCCATTATTGAGTATAATGTTCCTAAGTCATGAGTTTGTCTTTTCTTTGAAATTTTGCAATTTTATTATGATGTCTTTAATTGTAGATTTGCTTTTATTTATTCACTCAGAGTTTTTTGTTAACCTGAAGACAGATGGATTCTTGAGATTCTGGAAAAGCATCAGACATTCTTTTGTTTTCTCTCACACCGCTTTTCAGTTTCTTCTGGATCCATTAGAATATGTAAAATTTATTCAAACCACTATGACCTTTAGCCCCTCTTTTGTTGTGTTTTTAATTTCAAACACTGTACTTACAATTTCTAGATGTTTTTTCAAACTTGCCTGTCCTGTTTACTATTTTTATTAAAAAATAAAATTATTAAAAAATCTATTAATCATTTTAAACATTCTAATTTTATAGTTTCTTTTAGAGTATTTTAGCACATTTTTAGTTCTTGGGGTGCTAATTGTTTGTCGTATCTACCACCTTTACCACACAGTGCTTTGTTTTCTCAGATGACTCACTAATTCATCTTCTTTGAAGGCTATCTCTTCTGTGGAATTTTTTGTGGCCTAGGTTGTAGAAGGATTTCAGAGAGGTTTTGTATTGGTTTTTGCCAATTACCTGAGGGCTTCACTGGTCCCAGAACAGTTTTAATGGTTTAGCTTCAAGTTCCTGTGTTATGGTTTTATATATATATATATATATATATATATATATATATATATATATATGCACGTGCATGCACGCACACACACACACACGTTCTATATTTTGTTGTGGCAGAAGATTTTGGGGTTTTGATTTTTCACAGGTGGCTTAATTTTTAAAATTGTTAACCCTCCAACCAGAGACAAGACATCATAGGTGGCTTTTTCTTTCCCTATTCACTGATAGTTGGCACTTCTTTTCTACTGTGATTTGTTGCCTATTTTTCTAGCATCTCTTCTTAAACACTTCTTTCAAGATTGTAGCTTTTTTTTTCTTTATACAGAAATAGGGTGTTGCTCTGTGGCCAAAGCTGTAGGTAAGTGGCAGGATCTTGGCTCATTGCAGCATCAGCCTCCTGGGCTCAAGTGATTCTCCCACTTCAATCTCCTGAGTAGCTGGGACTACAGGCATATGCCACCACACCTGGATAATTTTTTTTTTTTTATAGACACAGGGGTCTCTATGTTTCCCAGGCTGGTCTTGAACTCCTGGCCTCAAACCAGATGCCTGCTTTGCATCTGGACCCACATTTGTAGCTTTATTGGACAGTTTGTGTGGTTGGTGGGCATGGTATATTTCAGTTTCAGCTGCCTACTCTACCAGGGTCCAAATTCCTTAACTCCTGTCTACATATGTGGGTGTCAAATTCACCTTTAATGTCTATTTGTTTCTGAAATCTGTGGACTGCTACAATGTTAGCTCCCAGTTTCTCTCCTGGCCTTGAGTATCTTATTTTTGACATCTCTTGATATGCTAGTTCCCTATTTAAAACAATACAAATCCAAACCAAATCTTTTTGGATATATTTTATCCAGCATGTTCTTGTGAGGGAGGGGCACGTGTCAGCACAATCTACCATATATAAAGTGAGAAAAGAGCAAAGGACTGGCCCCTGGAGAATATTAACGTTTAAGAGGTGGTGGAAGAAAAGTGGCCCTTCTGAATCTACATTTAGGTCTTTCAGTTAATGAGGAATGAAGGTATTAATTACTTACTTGTGTAGCATAATGTTTATATATGAACAAAGGAACTATTTCAGAAAATTTAATATGAGGGTACCAAAGTTCTAATTTTTACTAGAAAGCATCAATCCAGAGTAGGAATATAAAATAGCAAAAATTCCTTCAGGGACTTTTAGCCTCTTAGTACCCAGACAATGTCTATTATTTTCATTCCTCTCTCCACTTTCTCTAGCATAACCTGCTGTGAGAAAACAATGTAAAATTCACCAAAATAAATGTAGTTTCAGTAAAAATGACTACCAACTTAAAAGGTCATCTTGTTTTATAGAGGATGTATTTTAATGAATTTAAGAAGATGAATTAAGAGAATGGAATTTTAGGTATTATTTGAGGAGATAGTTTTAGGGCAGGAAATTAGAAATCCTATCTAATACGACACTGTAAAAAATGTAGTACTCTACTCCAGCTCTCTTTTACAGAAAAAAAGATGCAGCACTAGTCATTTAAGATAAAAATTGTACATATTTTAAATATATTTTAACTATTCATTTTCCAATGTTAAGATTTAAAAAAATCATTTCCTAATTGTGTTATGATTTTGCTCACTATAAATGTCTCTCATTAATAACAGTTTAATGTAGTTTTAGCTCTGTCCAGGATACTAAGTAACATTTTTACTTTCTTTTGCTCCAACTATCCATCTTTTAGGCTTCAAAGAATAGAATTTTTGTCTAGCAATTTAAAGATTAAATTCCGTTTGCCCTCTATGCATGCTGTTTAGAATTTAGAGACTTTTTTCCTCTATGCATGTCTCTGTATAAATTGAAAACTTTTATATTATCTTGCTGTTTATATGGAAAACTACTCCTCATATTTGGTTATTTTAACCACATTTGATAGTGTAGAAGGAAAGGAAAATATTTTCTATTTTGTTCCTATAACTCCTGTGTTATGTTGACCACTACAAGAAATGATGTTTAGAGTTTGACTTTTTTTTTCCCTCTTGAGTGATAACACCAATATATTTAAAAGTATAGTCTGTATTATTGTCCTTGAAATATGCTTTGTCCCTGTGCATAAGGAAGTTCACCTACCTCATTTTGCCCATTCACAGCCTCACAAAATCTGTCTATATTTTATCCCCACTAGCTTAACATCCCTTTACTCACTAAAACATTAAAACCTTGGGGATTTCAAACATATTTCAAATATACCATATTCTATGACAGCTCTAAAAAACAAGACCAACTCCTATACAAAACCTTGGAATGCTGTTTATATCTGTCCATTGAGAAATAGCTTTTGTTCTTTGTTGTTAAGCCAGTTCTGACAAAAATTTTGCTATACTCTGCTTACTAATATAGTTAGATCAGGGAAAAAAAGACTCCTTTATAACAGTTTTAAACTTCCTTTATTGTCAACAAAATATACAAACTAATTTTCAAGGGGATATTTTTTGTTCTAAGATATATTCACACAAGCAAGATTTTATTTTAAAGATAAACATTAGCAGATAAACCATTTTTATTTCCCAGTTTCAGTTTTATAATGTCACTGAAGTCCTTATCAAGTCTTTAAATGATCACATCTATGATCAAAGGCTGATACTGTAAATACTGTACACAGTAATAACTGTGCTTAGAAGAGATACAAAACAAAGCTTATTCGTGCCTACAGATATGATGACATCTCTTGATAAGCTTTTAAGAAATATTTGTCATGCCATATGATTTTAAAAGATGGGAAAACAGGTATATTAAATGAATAGCAATTTAAAAGAAGATACTTTCATTTCTTAGATTTCAGCATTATACATTTTAATTTTTAATCATAAAAGAATTTTAAACTAACAAAATACACTACCTATAATAAATGAAATATCACATTAAAATGTGTTTGAGTCTAAGTGGGGAGAAAAATCTGATATTTAGTATTTAAATCCTTGAAAAAAATATATGCTTTATTACAGAACTAGCACTTTAACAAAATACAGACAATAACACACTATCAAAATATATGCAAATGGCAGCTATGTAATTTGTATGTTTAAGTTAAATCCATGTATTTCTTAATTTACTCTCACTATGAACTACCACCAATATCAATATTAAAGAATTCTTTAATTTTATCATATAATACCAACACCAAAGCACCCCCTGTACCACGAAGGATATTGGAGAAGGCGCCACGAAAAAAGGAATTGATTCCCTCATGTTGGTATATCTTCACAAAGCAATCTAAGTTTCCTTTATATTGCCGTTCAGCCTCACCACTCTATATAAAGAAAGACAAAGCGTTCTTCATTCTATTAATATCTTTTAAGATATTCTTCTATTAGCACTAAGGATAGATAAGATAAACACTGTATTGAGTAGCATTGTGTTAACAGGCATATATGACTATTGTCCCTAGTGATTAGAGACCATTCATACTTTTCAGGCGCACTTGAAAACTGACCATACATTAGGCGTAACAAATGTCAAAGGATGTCATCACGTAGACCATGATTTATCCTGTCACCACACTGCAATTAACTGAGAAATCAATAGCAAAATAGAAAAATATCATATGGGCTGGGCACAGTGGCTCATGCCTGTAGTCTTTGGGAGGCTGAGGCGGGAAGAGCACTTGAGCCCAAGAGTTTGAGACCAACCTGGGCAACATGGCAAAACGCCATCTCTACAAAAACAAAAAATTAGCTGGGAGTGCTGGCACATGCCTGTGGTCCCAGCTACCTGGGAGGCTGAGGTGGGAGGATCACCTGAGCCTGGGATGTCAAGGTTGCAGTGTGCCATGATCTTTGTGCTCTAGCCTGTGCAACAGAGTAAGACTCTGTCTCAAAAAAACAAAACAAAAAAATCATATGTTTGGATGTTAAAAAAAACACTTCTTCTTAGAAAATATTGACAACCAAATAATAACTACAAAACTCCTTAGCTAAATTTGTAAGATGCAGCTTGAGTGGTAATTTATAAGGAAATTAATGACCTTGAAATATTAGAAAAGGCTAAAAACTAATGAGCAACCTAAATATTTTTAGACAAAGTATACACCTAAAGAAAGTAAAAACAAGAAAATAACTGGCAGAAATAAAGGAACTAGAAAACACACAGCACAACAACAGCACAAAAAGAGTCCAAAGTTAGGTCTTTGAAACACTTGGCTGACAAAGTTTGGAAATACTGTTTGAAGAAAAAAGAGAAAAAGCCCTAAGATTATCAGAAATGGCAAAGGTGACAAAAAATGCAGATGATCCAGAAATTTAAGAGCAAGATGATATTATGAAAACTTCATTACAAGTATTTTTAAAAGTCATAAGAAATGGATAAATTCCTAGAAAGGCATAATTTACCAACAGAGTAGAAAAGAACTGGAATAGTACTACAGTTAAAAATTCAATCAGTTGTTGAAAATCTTCTCATAAAGAAAATCACATGTCCAAATGGCTTAAAATGTGAATTCAAAACGTTCAATGAACATTTAATTCCAATCTTACAGAGATTATTCTAGAGAAGAGAAAAAGTGGGACGACTCCTCAACATATTTTATGAGGCTTGCACAGCCTTGCTACTGAAGTCACACTAGAGCCATAGAAGGAAAAATACAAGCCGATGTCTTTGAAACATGGATGCAAAAATCCTGAACAAAACCCTGCAAGCAAATCTAGCAAGGGGTACAGAATACAATACTCAGAAACTGGGTTTATCTCAGGCAGACAAGATTTAGCTCTAGAAAACAGATTAATTTAACACAATATGTAAACATATTAAAAGAAAAAAAGATTTAATCATCTCAGCAGATATAGAAAGAACATGACCACCATTCATAATTAAAAATTGTTAAAATCCAGGAACAGAAAGGAACTGTCATTACATGATAAAAGATAATGACAAAAAATCCCCACAGTTAACATTTAATTATGTAACATTAAAGGCATTTTTCTGTACAATTAGGAATAAGACAAGGTTGCCAGTTACTGCTTTGTAAATATAACACTGCATTAGGGGTCTCAGTGAGTACAGAAAGGCAAGAAAGAGAAATAAAAGGTGTAATTGATAAGGAAGAAAAAGAATCCTGATATTAGTTGCAGATTATATGCCTGTTTGTGTAAATAAAAACCTGGAAGGTATGTACATGCACATTCGTGTTTGTAATAGGCTAACAAAGTTGTGGGATATAAAATAAAAATACAAACATTAAGTAGTACTTTATGGGCTTGAATTGTGAAAATCATATGTTGAAGTCCTAACCCCCAGCACCTCAGAATGTATTTGGAGATAGGGGCTTTAAAGGTAATTAGGATTAAATGAGATCACAAGAGTGAACCCCAAGCCAATATGACTGTCCTTATAAGAAGAGGAACAGAGAAAGAACTCTGTGAAAACACAGGGAGAAGATAGCCATTTACAAGACACAGATGAGAGATCTTCAGAGAAAACAAAGTCTGCTGACATCTTGATCTCAAACTTGTAGCCTTCAGAATTGTGAGAAAATAAATTTGTTGTTTAAGGCAACCACTTTTGTGAGTTATAGCAACCCTAGCAAACTAATACACACACATACACACGATCCACATTCCCACATTTTTCCCCCTGTAATATTGTGGGATTAGGTTGCAGACATCATACTCTTTATCCTAAAACACATCAATGTGTATTTTCTAAATATTAGGATATTTTCTTACATATCCAAAGTACAGTTATCTAATTCAGGAAATTTAATACCATTGACCCAATCTATAGTCTATATGCAAATTTTCCATTTAAAAAAAGTTTCTCAATGACTGTATTTCAAAACACAAGAGAAGAAACAAAGACATAAATGGAATAATTCTAAGTATTATCCCTAAGTGAAGTAACAGGTTAGTTTTATCCTGCTAGATTGCCTACTGGTCCTTCCAAGACCATTCTGTAGTCAATAAAAATGAGGATCATGATGGTAACTACACCTCACTGTTTTGAGAATTTAATGAAAAAGTCACTTGCCCTCATAAAACGTATGACCTGGCTATACAGAATTACTTCTCCAGCCATATCTCTGTGTACGATTTTCTCCCTGTGCTTAGAATGTTCTCTCACTGACTGAAGTAAGCCTACTCACTGAGATTTAGCTAAGAGGCCACATCTGATCATTTTAAGCATTTGGGCAACCCTCCTTATGTATTCCTGTAACCTACACACATTTCTATTTAAAGCATTAGCTGTTGTCTTCAGTATTAGACTATGAATTTGGGTGCAGATTTTGTGTTTTTCTGTCACCAGAGCTTAACATAGATTAAGCAGGCAAATATTTGCTGAATGAATGAATGTAATAAGTACAGGTGGTATCTGTTATCTGAAATGGTTGGAACTAGAAGTGTTTTGAATTTTTTCAGATTTTGAAATATCTGCTTTATATACTTAACCAGCTAAACATCTGAAATCCAAAAACCTCCAATGGGCATTTTCCTTGAGCATCATGTTGGTGCTCAAAACATTTTGAATTTTGGGGTGTTCTGGATTTAGGATTTTCAGATTTGGGATGGTCAACTGGTAATAACAATAGAGATCAAATGTATCAAAAATTTGGTTTAGGGATTTCTATTTAGAACATAAATCATTACAAACAAGTTTTTGTCCTTGGAGTTCAAAATTATTTACCTTCATAAAAATATACTACAATAAATAATGAAATATTTCAATGGCCTGTGACTGGGCTTATTCTATTTATTTAATCTAACATTTCAGTTAACATAGACATACTCATCCAATTTCTGCCATAACCCTCTACCTTCCAAGCATATATGCTACAGGAATAGCAGGCATTTCTGTTTTGATGACAGGTGAGGAAGAAGCTTTTCTGGCTGATGGTTATTTTAGGATAGGAAAGAATATAAGACAAAATACATCATGTATTTATTTTAGCTAAGTAAAACAAATGACCTATGCCTTTCAGCCAAAATTTCTCTTAAATTTGATTATACCTAAATATCAGAGATATTAAAAACTCAATTAAGCTTAGAAATGATAACATAAAATACCTGCATCATCATACGTCTTCTAACTGTGTCAAAGGGATAAGAAAGTATTCCAGAGCATGTAGTCACAACTTGAGCAATGAAAAAAGAGACAAGAAATGGAGTTTTCTTTGACTTTGGTAATAAACCCTAAAAAAGAAAAATGTATCAAGTAACTATCCAAATTTCTAAAATATCCTAAATTCTTAAGTTAAAGGATAATTTTTATAAATATATGAAAGAGGGCCCAATTAGACTTAAAATGCAATAAAATAGTTGGATTTATAGTAGCAGATCAATAAAAAGTGGAATGCCACACATGACTGTATTTCAAAAGTATATTTGAAAAACATAAAGCATATTTGCCATTTTAATAATTTGTTATTAATGGCACATAAAACTAGAGAAGATAGCATTCATCGACAAAAAGAAGCTCTAACATGGCTCTTCCTTGTGGGGTTGAAAAAAAGTGAAAGAATGCTTGCTTTTATCATCAACACATATTTGATGAGCAGCTTTAAAACTTTAAACTAATGGAAAAATGTTCCTAAATTTTGCAACTCCTGCAGGCGATTACAAAGAAAAACAGAGACAGTACACACATAACTTTTCTGTGATTAAATAAATGTACGAGATCCTGTAACTTCCATTAACATAGTAGTCTAAAAAATACACTAAAAACTGATCTGTCCAGACTACAATAAAAATGATATTCAACTACATATATACTAACGAGGGAGGCCAGAGATAATATATAAATCAATTATAAAATGTCTCCCAAGTTTTAATCTTATTTAATAAATATTACTGATGTTAATTTCATTGCTTCTTTTTGGAAGCATTATAATGTAGTTATTAAGAACAACGATTTTTTGGCTTGCCTTTAACAAGTCAATCACTTAACCATTCCTAGCTATTTATCTTTAAACAAATTGGGGGGATTTTAAATTATTTATTTATTTTAAACAATTAGAAGTATCTTTATTTCAATAGGTTTTTGGGGAACAGGTGGTGTTTTGGTTACACGAGTAAGTTCTTTACTGGTGATTTCTGAGATTTAAGATGTAAAGTACTTAAAAAAGATTTCTAGAACTAAGTAATAGCTAAAAATTGGTAGCCATTATTACAATTTTTCTTTTTCCTACCACATGGAAGTGTTCTTAAAGTCTGAAATTAAAAGGTAAATTGCAGAACAACCTGGAGAATACAACACAGAATCGAACAGTATCCAGTAGATAACTATGCTATAGTAGCATTTAATTAATTATGCTTTGCCTACTTCTCAAAATGACAGTATTTAGTTATTTGCATACAAAAAAGTGGTAATAGGGTTAATATAAAATTGGAAAAACTATTGGAAGATGCCTTTCCATAGACCAACGATTTGATTATGATGTAAGCTTAATTAGCATGTTTTTCATTTGCAACGTGATATACAGTGAAAACACCTCAAAAGCTTAGACACATGCTTTATAACTAAAGTGAGATCCATACTACAGTTATAATTTAATTAGGTTATGGCTAAATCATGATTAAGTGGTATTTCATGTCTCTGTTATTTCATCACTGATTTTTATTTTTATAATTAAAAGTAACATATCTGCTGAAAATATTATTAATTTAAAAATTTATGAAATATGTCCAAGTTAAAGCCCCCAGATTACCTTAACTGTGTCATAAGCTCCAAAATAAGACGCTCGGTACACAATGATGCCCTGTACTGAAACACCAAACCCTCGGTATAAACCAGGAATTCCATCCGATTTTGCTATTTTCATAATACAGTCACCTAAACCCTTGAATTGTCGCTCTTCGGGACCTAAAATAAAGTCATTTAAAATCTATTAGCAACATTATATATCCAAAAACACTTTAATCAATATTTACAGATCTAAATAATCTGAAATTTCTACTTAGGAATCTAACAAAGAAGGCACAAGTCAAAATTCTTCCATTCTTTTACAGAAAACCAAGATTTCAAGTAATATCTCAAAATAAATTAATGGAAAATATTAATCTCTTATGAAAACAATTTATTTCAAACAACCTGCCTTAAAATAGTTTACTAAAGTTAACAGACGTTACTAATTGAGGTTCAGAAAATACTTTGAAATGGGTCAAGTGAGATGGTTCATGCCTATAATTCCAGTGCTTTGTGAAGCCAAGGCAGAAGGACTGCTTGAGGCCAGGAGTTCCAGACCAGACTGTGCAACATAGTGAGACCCTGCCGCTACAAAAAAGAAAAAAAAATTAGCCAGGAGGCTGAGGCAGGAGGATCACTTGAGACTAGGAGCTGGAGGTTTCATTGAGCTATGATTACGCCACTGTACTCCAGCCTGGACAACAGAGTAAGACCCTGTCTCTATTAAAAACAAAAACAAACAAACAAAAAACACTTAGAAATGAAAAACTCAGCTGGGCATGGTGGCTCATGCCTGTAATCCCAGCACTTTGGGAGGCCAAGGTGGGTAGATCACAAGATCAGGAATTCAAGACCAGCTTGGCCAAGATGAGAAAACCCATCTCAACTAAAAATACACAAATTAGCCAGACATGGTGGTGGGCACCTGTAATCCCAGCTACTCAGGAGGCTGAGGCAGGAGAATTGCTTGAACTTGGGAGACAGAGGGTGCAGTGAGCTGAGATCACGCCACTGCACTCCAGCCTGGGTGACAGTGTGAGAATCTGTCTAGAAAAAAAAAAAAAAAAAAAAAGAAGAAAAGAAAGAAAAGGAATGAAAAACTCTAGGACTGTTGTAAAACAAAAAGAAAAGCTAAAATCTAGTTAAGTTTAGGACAGTTAACATTTCAGATGATGGGGTCATATTTTTCTAGTATTTTTTGGTTTTATTTTTCTTTTCCCTTGACCAAGAATTCTTTGACAATGTTTTAAAACTATTATATATGTACAATGTAATCTTTCAAAAATAAACTAAATCCTCCTGATTTGAAAGAGAAAATAAAACTATAAAACTTTAAGATAATATTGAGTTATTTTCAGCCTCTTATCAATAAAAATAAAATTTCAACTTCCAGTTAAATATAATAGATGAAACTCACATTTCATCTTTGCTCAAACTGCTACCCCTTCCAAGACATTTTCTGATCACTTATTTAAAATTGGTATCACTCTCTTTTCATTTCCCTAGCATTTATCATTAAGTGACAATATATTTTAGTTATTTATTCGTTTATTATTACTTGTGTCCTCCACTAGACTATAAAGTACATGAGGCATGAGCTCTATGTCTTATATGGGTGGGGGTGGAACGTGAATATCTGTGTGCATATATATATAGACATATACACACGCACACACACCCTGTATCTGCAGGCACCCTATATTCCAGAAGGCACTCAATATTTGTTGAATGAATCTCTGTTCCCTGAAGAAACCTGATTACATTAATAATGAAATAAAACAGGTTTAAAGCCAGATAGGCCAAGAAGAGTACCTGACAGAATGAAATCCACAAAATTTAGCTAGATGGAGAGAATAGGGAGGAGTGGTAACTCACCAAGTAGAGCAGAAAAAAACTGAACCTAGTTTCTTACAGAGGAGGATATTGTTGGGAAGCAAGCCATTTGACCACAATAACCTCAGAAAGACTTAGAAACTAGAGGAACGAACTACCACTTTCAGGATGAAAGCAAAGGAGCCAGTAGATGCTCAGTATCTACAATCTCACCCTGAGCAGCCAAATGACTTACTGTGCTGCCACCCACAGAACTGAATACAAGGCTCCAGATTTAACTGGGCCAGGTGAGTGGCTAACACTGAAAAAAGACTCACATAAAGGTCTATTACTGTGAAATATAAAATCATCAGGGATAGTACTAACTAAAAATAAAAACCATATACTAAAGGATCCAGAATAAGAGAATTGGTATCTTAAGGGCAACATTAGAAACCAGACATCAGGGTAATATTTTCATAATGTGAAGGAAAATAATTTTAAACTCAGACTTTATATATGTCTTACCCTTTTCAAGAGATTAAGACAAATACTTTTTTTTAGATTTGTAAGAGCTCAATTTATTTTTTTTTCACTCTTTCTCAAAAAGTTACCAGAGAACGTACTTTACCAAAAAACAAGGGTGTAATAACAAAAAAGGGAATATGTGATATTTAACTAAGGATAGAGGCAAAGGGAATCCCGAAGATGAGATTTGTGCATCTAACCTAGAAAGGAGTCACAGTTGAGACAGGAGTAAATGCATGGGAAAATCTAGGAAGGGCTTTCTAGGAAAAAAAATGGGACTAAGTTATAAGCAGTTTTTATGTTCACTTTTTTGTTACAACAGGCTTTCCTTCCTTTTTTTTAAGGGAAAAGAAGCAAGTAATATACTTTAGGCCCTATGATTCTACCATCGGGTTAAGAATAAAGTTTGTAGACTTTATCTGTTAACACTATTACAGCACAATTAATGACAATAAATAACACATGGTTCAAAATACAAAAAAGGAAAAATTAGTATTAAAAATCTCATACCTTTTCCAATATCGACACCTAATCTGGTTCGGGCAAAATCTAGAGGATATACCACACATAAGGATGTTGCCCCAGCAGCTCCACCAGAAGCCAGGTTTGCCAAAAACCACCTCCAGAACTGAAACATATTAATTAAAGTGGTTATTAAACTACAGAATCTAACTGTTTAAAATACCTGGTAAATTCTTATTTTTATAAATGTTAAAACACCAGATTTATAAGCTGCTTTTATAAAGTAAACATCTATAATAATGCATACCATGTTATCCAAAATATTTTCTCTTCATAGCCATGTAGCCTTTGTTTCATGCAATCTGCAAGATGCAGTTTAGATGCTGACATACTGAAATTCCAGGATATTTTAATTTCTCCAGCAAAGCAGCCCACATTAGCAAAAGAGGTTGCATAATCATCTCTTTACATTGCATATTTTTAAAAAATTAATAGCTATATATGTTCTTAATAGTGCTTGCTATGATTACAATGTCAGGCACATATAGAGGCTTTAGTTGTGCCCTCTGGGAAGGATGCAGTAAGTAGTATTACGGCAGCAATTACTTTTTGCACCAACCTAAAATACTTCATAATGCCCCAGCTTCACTTTGTAATTTAAATATAATTAAATTTGAATAGCTCAAAATATATATTTAATTGTATTCCAATGACAACATGAAAATTGGCAGACATCAATTCTAATGTAGTTGTATGACATTTAAGTTAGGCCTCACTGGTCTACTGGTTTACATGAACTATTGAAGAAGTGTAATTCTTTTTGATAAACATTTAAAATTTGCCCTCCCCAGGTTCAGCAAGATGCTTTTCAACATCCAGTGCTTATGGGAGAAGAAAGGAGTATTTGAATTGGAGCTGTTATGGAAAATTCAGGGTATAAGGTCATTGCAAGCATTAAATACATTAAAGTGAATAATATTCTAGTCAAGGTCAATTTCTTGCTTCATTTTCTGGCTCGTATTTCTAACAACAAAGTGTCAGACAGCTTTGGAACTCTCAATGTTCTCTTGTCCTGGAATGCCCTTCCTTTGTTAAACAAAAAAACAGTTATTGCTTCATGCTCTAATTCAAGTTCTGCTTCTCTCATGAAATATTTGATCTCTAACCCATCTATTCATACCCTCTTCCCATAAATACTTCATCTGCGTCAGAGAATTAAAGCTGAATCACATGACCAATATGTAAAATGTATTAACATGTTATAGACTCTTATTTTTTAAATAGCTCTTACAACCACTTTCTACTTTCAATTTATGATTATTTGTGTGCATTAATACTCCTACAGACTATAAATTTCTTGAGGCCAGCATTATTTTTCCTTAATAGCATTACTAAGTATAATTGACACATTGTAAAATTTATCTATATAAAGCATACAATTCAATCATTACTATATTCAGAGTTGTGCAACCATCACCACAGTTTAGAATATTTTCATCACATCAAAAAGAAACCCTATGCCTGTTATAAGTCAGTCCACATGCTCCCTACACCTCCTTAAGTCCTAGGCAAGTACTAAACTACTTTCTGTCTCTAAATATTTGCTTATTCTGACATTTCATATAAATGAAATCATACAAGACACACTCTTTTGTGACTGGTTTTCTTCATTTTGCATAATGTTTTCAAGGGTCATCCATGTTGCAGCATGTATTAATACTTCATTCCGTTTTATTGCCAAATAATATTCAATTTTATGAACATTATCTACTCATCAGCTGCTGAACATTTGGGTTGTTTCCATTTGTTTGAGGCCAAGATTCTTAATTCCTTTGTTTATTTCACAGAGCAAGTCATGATGTCTTGCCCAGAGCTATGTATTAAATAAATACTTACTTAATAAAGTATACTGGTAATGCCACTTACTGTTCCCAGACTCCCATGGATCTTTTTAAATAACATTCATAAGTTTTACTGTATAAGCAGCATGTCTCATCATACAGAAATAATTAGATGATGAGATTGCATCTGACGTAAGGGTAGTTAATCCATACTGTAGTGGATGATTGGTAACCTGGTAGAAAAAGATGAGCTGTGCCAGAGCCTCTTTCTTAGGAACTGAACTTTAATGATTCAATGCTAGTTATCGATAAGGACAGAAAAGGAAAAGTTATTCATGTCTTAGACTTTTTGGAGACTGTTTAAAGCTATAGGCCCTCTCCTAGGAAAAATTACACATGTATAAACATATATTTTTTAGTGTGGGGGTATTCTGGAAGCATTCGTGGATCCCAAGTTAAGGACCTTTGACCTTTAGAAAGGCCAAAAAGGATCACTATGATATAAATATTGAATTTAGAAGAATAAGGAAATATCAATAGGTAAAAAAAGGTAGGCAATAATGAGAAAACAGAGCAAGCACACACACTAAAAGCAGGTAATTAGAGAGAAAGATCAGGTGACTTGGGAGAAAAAGATGAAGAGTATAGCTTGGTCCCTAGAGCTGTGTTTGGCTGAATTCAAGTGCCACTGTATCATTAAAATAAATCCTCTTTTTCCTGAGGTAATCTGAGTCAATCTCTACCTCTGTAAACCAAGTAAGTCAACCAAACAAGATATGGGGCATAAACATTTATAAAGTAGATTTTAAGTTCTATTTAATCTTTTTTCTTTCTTGATGTGAAAGAAGTCAGATCAATGACTTTTTTGGTGGATAATTATGTAATTTATCATTCAAACCAGGACACTTCTGATAGAGAAAATGGGAGCTATGAAAAAACGACAGGGGCAGACACAACATATATAAACAGTATGGCCAATCTATGTTGTGAAGTAGGAAGGATGGAAATAGAGGGAGAAAGGCAGTAAGAATCTGCCCATGTTGAGTGACGATCCTGCGTTTGTGTAACAAAACCTGTCCTTCCACAATGAAGCTTGAAAATAAAACAGACCCAGAAGAGGTAGTGTAAGTATAAATGAGTTTTGGTTGTTGTAAGTTAGTAACTTAAAATACTACTATATTGTTAACAGAGAGGAACAGAGAAGAATCAGGAAGGAGAGAAGATGAAAGAGTCTGAGATTTCTGAGGAAAAATAATTCTGTTTATTTTTAATTGTTGACAAACAAATACTGTATGAAAAGACTCAATGATGCATCAAACAACAAATGCCTTGAGGCCCTGAGACCAAAGGTGTTTATAACAACTTGTCTGGACAGGGAAGAGAGCTGGGAGCAGCTCTAGTCTTCTCCACTGAGGGCTGTGCTGAAAGCCGCTAAGGGGGCCAGGCATGGTGGCTCATGCCTGTAATCCAAGCACCTTGGAGGCCAAGGCAGGTGGATCACCTGAGGTCAGGAGTTCAAGACCAGCCTGAGCAACATGGTGAGACCCTGTCTTTAAAAAAAAAAAAAAAAAAAAAAAAAGAAAGCTGCTAAGGGGTGGCTGAGGAGCAGTTTATGCCCAGACCCAGCTGAGGCTCAACCAGTCTAGTCATCTCAGGTGAGTTTGGGAGTTAGACTGGAACAAACTAGTAGAGTCAATCCTTTAAGCTAAGTCCTACTTTCCTTATTTGTACCTTTTGCATAAAGATAACTACCCCAAAGAGTGAAGTAAAAAGTCAGTGAAACAATATATAGTAGGCACATACTTCCCTTACCATTTTTAAAAAACTTTCTATTTTGAGATAATTTTGGCTTCACATGCATTGTAAGAGTAATATAGAGAGAGACTATAAACCCTTCAGTGAATTTCCCCAATGTACTAGCAAATCTGTAGTTAAAGATATGGACCTTATAAGGCCTACTCTATTCAGATTTTGTCAGTTTAACATGTACTCATTTGTGTGTTTATTCAGTTATATGCAGTTTTGTCACATGTTCAAATTCTTATGGCCATCATGGTCAACAGTTCCATGAGAAGGATTCCTCATATCACTCTTATAATCACAGCCACTTCTTTCCCTCCTGGCAAACAGTATTCTTTTTTCCATCACTATAATTTCATCATTTCAAGAATGTTATATAAAAGCAATCAGAAAGCATATAACCTTTGAGATTGGCTTTTTTTACCTTAAAATCCAAAGTTGGTGCACATATTAAAAGTTTGTTCCTTTTTTGTATACTGATAAAATATACATAAGATTGACCATTTTAACTATTTTAAGTGTACAATTCAATGACATTAAGTATGTTTGGAATGTTGTGTAAACTTCATCGCTATCTATTTCCAGAACATTTTCATCATCCTAAACAGAACTCTGTAACTCATTAAACAATAACTCCCCATCTTCCCTTTCAATAGTTTAACAGAGGTTAACCCCTGTTAATCTATAATCTACCTTCTGTCACTATGAATTTGTCTATACTAAGTACTTAGGTAGAATCATACAATATTTGCCCTATCAAAAGTTTGTTCCTAGACAAGAATGTTTACTCTCACCATTTCTATTCAACATAGTAGTGAAAGTCATAGCCAGAGCAATCAGACAAGAGAAAGAAATAAAAGGCATCCAAATAGGAAAATAGGAAGTCAACTTACATGAGTATATATCTAGAAAACCCTAAATATGCCTCCAAAAGCCTAAATATACCTCTAGACCTGATGAATGACTTCAGTAAAGTTTCCGGATACCAAAATCAATGTACAAAAGTCAGTAGCATTTCTATACACCAATCACATTCAAGTTGAGACTCAATTCAAGAACTCAATCCCATTTATAGTAGACACACACACACACACAAATATATAGGAGTATATTTCATCAAGGAGGTGAAAGATGCATACAAGGATCTACAAAACATTGACAGAAAAAATCATACATGATACAAACTAATGGAGAAATATTCCATGCTCATGTACTGAAACAATCAATATCATTAAAATGACCACACTGTCCAAGCAATCTACAGATTCAACACAATTTCTGTCAAATTACCAACAACAGTTTTCAAAGAATTAGAAAAAAAGTATTCTAAAATTCATATGGAACCAAAAAACACAAACTGAATTGCCAAAGGAATCCCAAGCAAAAAAAAAAAAAAAAAAAAAAAAAAATCCAGAGGCATCACATTACCTGACTTCAAACTATACTACAAGGCTATAGTACCCAAAACTGTATGGTACAAAAACAGATACACAGACCAATGGAACAGAATAAAGAACCCAGAAATAAGGCCACACACCTACAATCAACTGATCTTTGACAAAGCTGACAATAATAAACAATGAGAAAAGCACACTCTATTTAACAAGTGGTGCTGGGGAAAAATAGCTACCATATGCAGAAGAATGAAACTGGGTCCCTATCCTTCACCATATACAAACATTAATGCAAAATGGATTAAAGACTAAAAGTCAATATAAGACCTCAAACTAAAAAATCCTAGACAAAAATGTAGGAAAAATTTTAAACATTGGCCTTGGCAAAGAATTGATGACTTCCTTAAAAGCAAATGCAACAGAAATAAAAATTGACAAATGAGAATTAAACTAAAGAGCTTCTGCACAACAGTCAAAGGAGGAAACAGACAATATATAGAATGGGAGAAAATATGCGCAAACTATGCATCTGACAAAGGACTAATATCCCGAATCCATAAGGAACTCAAATAAATTGACAAGAAAAAGACCAAATAACCCCATTAAAAAATGGGCAGGCCAGCCACAGTGGCTCAAGCCTATAATCCAAGTGCTTTGGGAGGTTGATGTAGGCAGATTACGAAGTCAGGAGTTCAAGACCAGCCTGGCCAACATGGTAAAACCCTGTCTCTACTAAAAATACAAAAAATTAGCTGGGGATGGTGGCAGGCACCTGTAATCTCAGCTACCTGGGAGGCTGAGCCAGGAGAATGGCTTGAGCCTGTGAGGCAGAGGTTGCAGTAAGCTGAGGCTGCACCACAGCACTCCAGCCTGGGCAACAGAGCAAGACTCTATCTCAAAAAAAAAAAAAAAAAAAAAGCGGGCAAAGGACATGAATAGACATTTCTCAAAAGATGACATACAACTGGCCAACAAACATGAATAAATGCTATACATTGCTAACTGATATTGTATGGCTGTGTCCCCACTGAAATCGCAATTTGAATTGTATCTCCCAGAATTTCCACATGTTGTGGGAGGGACCCAGGGGAGGTAATTGAATCATGGGGTTCAGTCTTTTCCATGCTATTCTGATGACAGTAAGTCTCAGGAGATCCAATGGGTTTATCAGGGGTTATCACTTGTGCTTCATCCTCATTTTTCTCTTTGCCACCACCATGTAAGAAGTACCTTTTGGATGGATCCAAGATGGCTGATTAGGAGCAGCTCAGGATTGCAGCTCCCAGTGAAAGCACAGAGGGTGAGTGGACAACACATTTTCAGATGGATTTTTATTGCCAACAGACCAGGAGATCCGAGGCAGAGGAGCCCCACGGGTCACCGGCGCGGCTGTTTCGGCTGGCGCAGTTGTTTCAGCCGGTGCTCTGGCGTGCCTGTTTAGGCCAGCACGGCTGTGGTCGGCGCCCCGGCGTGGCAGTTCTCCGTACAAAATACACAGGTCTGGGCACCGTTTTAGCTGGCGATTGGAGTTCCAGGAAGACAGAGTCACCCATTAAACAGATAGAAAAGGGGACTGAAACATGGAGCCAGGCCAGGAGATTCCTGGGCAAAAGAGCGCCTTGAATCTCAGTGCGGCTGTTTGAGCTGGTGCAGTGGGTCGCTGCACAGGAAATCACACAGATCCCAGCACCTTTTGAACAGGTGACTGGAACACATGGGAGACAGTCAACCATTCAACTGAAAAAAAAAAAGGCTCTGAGGCAGGGAGCCAGAGATGAGGTTCAGCTGGTCCCACCCCCACAAAAAAACAGCAATCTGAAACGCTCTGGATTGAGAGTTTCATAGCAAGCACAACAGAACCCAGGATGGTCCAGCTCTGTGGGGGAGGGGCATCCACGATTACCGAGGCAGTCCACCACTATGGAGGTAGTCCGCCATTGCTGAGGCAGCCCGCCATTGCAGAGGCAGCCTGCAATTACAGAGAGAGTCCGCCATTACAGAGGTGGGCCACTGAGGCAGTTCTAACTATACCTGTATAAACAGGACTGCAGGGAAGTTCACATGGCAGCTGAGTGGAGCCCACAGCAGCTCAGCAAAGCCTCTTCAGGCAGACTGTGACTAGGCTGCCTCCTTGCTGGGCAGGGCAGCCCTGAAAAAAGGCAGCAGCACAGCAGAAACTCATAAATAAAGACCTAATTCCCCAGGACAGAGCACCTGGGGGAAAAAAGGGGGTGGTTTATGAGTTCTGCTGCAGCAGACTTAAGCGGACCCGCCCAGCAGCTCTGAATGAACAATGGAGCTCATAGCTCAGCACCTGAGCTCCTATAAAGGACAGACTGTCTCCTCAAGCAGCTCCCTGACCCCTGTACATCCAAAGAATCACCTCATGAAGGGGAGCTCAGACTGACATCAGGTGGGTATCCTTCAGGGACAAAGAGAGCAGAAGAAGAAACTGGCAGCAACCCTTACTGTTCTGCAGCAGCTGCAGGTGATCCCCAGGCAAGCAGGGCCTGGAGGGGACCTCAGCAGTCCTACAGCAGAGGGGCCTGCCTGTTAGAAGGAAAACTAAGAAACAGAAAGAAATAACTTCATCATCAACAAACTGGATGTCCACTCAGAGACCCAATCTGAAAGTCAACAACTACAAAGACGACAGGTGGATAAATACACAAAGATGGGAAGAAACCAATGCAAAAATAATGAAAACACCCGAAACCAGAAATCCTCTCCTCCTCCAAGAGATCACAACTCCTCACCAGCAGAGGAACAAGGCTGGATGGAGAATGAGTGTGATGAATTGACAGAATCAGGCTTCAGAAGGTGGGTAATAAGAAACTTCTCTGAGCTAAAAGAACATGTTCTAACCCAATGCAAGGAAACTAAGAACCTTGAAAAAAGATTTGACCAAATGCTAATAAGAATAAACAACTTAGAGAGGAATATAAGTGAATTGATGGAGCTGAAAAACACAACACGCGAACTTCACGAAGCATGCACAAGTTTCGACAGCCGAATTGAAATAGAAGAAATGATATCAGAGGTCGAAGATCAACTCAATGAAATAAAACGAGAAGGCATGATTAGAGAAAAAAGGGTAAAAAGGAATGAACAAAGTCTCCAAGAAATATGGGACTATGTGAAAAGACCAAATCTACGTTTGATAGGTGTACCTGAATGTGACGGAGAGAATCAATCCAAGCTGGAAAATACTCTTCAGGATATCATCTAGGGAAACTTTCCCATCCTAGCAAGGCAGGCCAATATTCAAGTCCAGGAAATACAGAGAATACCACAAAGATATTCCTCAAGAAGAGCAACCCCAAGGCACAGAACAGTCATTCATCAGGGTTGAAATCAAGGAGAAAATGCTAAGGGAATCCAGAGAGAAAGGTCAGGTTATCCACAAAGGGAATCCCATCAGACTCACAGCAGATCTCTCCACAGAAACTCTACAAGCCAGAAGAGAGTGGGGGCCAATATTCAACATCCTTAAAAAAAAGAACTTTCAACCCAGAATTTCATATCCAGCCAAACTAAGCTTCGTAAGTGAAGGAAAAATAAAATCCTTTACGAACAAGCAAGTACTCAGAGATTTCATCACCACCAGGCCTGCTTTACAAGAGCTCCTGAAAGAGGCATTAAACCAAGAAAGGAACAACCAATACGAGCCACTCCAAAATATACCAAATGGTAAAGAGCACCACTGCAATGAAGAAACTGCATCAACTAATGGGCAAAACAGCCAGCTAGCATCAAAATGGCAGGATCAAATTCACACATAACAACCTTAACCCTAAATGTAAATGGGCTAAATGCCCCAATCAAAAGACACAGACTGGCAAATTGGATAAAAAGCCAAAACTCATCGGTGTGCTGTATCCAGGAAACCCATCTCACATGGAAGGATACACAAGGTTCAAAATAAAGGGATGGAGGAAGATTTACCAAGCAAATGGACAGCAAAAAAAAAAAAAAAAAAAAAAAAGCAGGAGTTGCAATTCTCATCTCTGATAAAATAGACTTCAAACAACAAAGATCACAAGAGACAAAGAAGTGACATTACATAATGGTGAAAGGATCAATGCAATAAGAACAGCTAATGATCCTAAATATAGACACACCCAATACAGGAGTACCCAGATACATAAAGCGTGTTCTTAATGACTTACAAAGAGACTTAGACTCCCATACAATAATAGTGGGAGACTTTAACACCCCATTGTCAACATTAGACAGATCAACCGGACAGAAAATTAACAAGGATATTCAGGACTTAAACTCAGACCTGGAACAA
>CAUYQU010057235.1:0-12343 GCA_963574635.1 Cheracebus regulus | reverse complement strand
GGTATATTTGTCCTTTTTTAATGTCGGGGTGTGTCCAGGGTGGGGGGTGCATCGGTCCACTTTCCGGCGGTTGCATGCCCCCCCCCCCCCCCCCGCAGCAGTGCAGCAGCCTCCCAACTGGCCTCTCTGCTGCTACTCTTTTCTTCCAAAATGCTGTCCCTCTAAAGCAGCCGTAGAGATTGAAACCTAATTAAGTCCCGTTGCTTTCCGGCTTAGAGTCCTTCCCTGATTTACCCATGTTTCCACGCTGCTCTGAAAAGCTCCTGGGATCTGGCCCTGGCCCCTTCCCCCTCCCTTCCCTAATCCTCATCCCTCATCCTCTGCCCAGCCCTTTTGCGTGCCTGACACCACTACCTGGGCCACCTCCTGATATCCGCATGTCCAGCTCCTTCACCTCCCTCAGGTCTCATGTCACGTAAGCATCAGCTGCTCAGAGAAGCCACAGGAAGATGCAGCCCCTATCCCTCTGTGCTGTCATTACAGTGCATGGCAGAATGCTGAGAGCTTCCTATTTCCTTGCTTTCTGGATTTCTCCTCCCACCAGGATGAGAGCAGGACCTTTTCCATCCTTCACCACCATATCTCCAGGTTCTAGAAAGTGCCTGACACCTATCAGAGGCTCAGTAAGACTTGTTGAATAATTAAATGAACGCTTATTATATTGACTACATTTTCCTAAAAATACATATTTTTTTTCTATAGCCATGTGTTACTAAAAAAATACATGTTTATTAATAAATAAGGCCAGGTGTGGTGGCTCACCCCTGTAATCCCAGCACTTTGAGAGGCCGAGATGGGTGGATCCCAAGGTCAGGAGTTCAAGACTAACCTGACCAACATGGTGAAACCCTGTCTCTACTAAAAATACAAAAATTAGCTGGACATGGTGGCGCACGCCTGTAATCCCACCTACTCAGGAGGCTGAGGCAGGAGAATCGCTTGAACCCAGGAGGCAGAGGTTGCAGTGAGCCGAGATTATGCCACTGCATTCCAAGCAAGACTCCATCTCAAATAAATAAATAAATAACTGAATGAGAGAGAAAAAATAGGAAGATATGTGATATTCCTTCATAACACTTCTCCCTCAAGGATGAATGCTTACTATTTTGGATCATAATTTTCTTGTTTTAAATAATTCCTCTATTAGAAATCACTCACACTTCTGAAATATTTCCCACTCTGAAAACCTGGGAAATGGAAAGTATAGCTTCCATTTAACGAATGAGTTAGTGGACTGGGTTGTCCACGCAGTTCTTATTGCCTTCACTTTTATTTTCTTCTTAAGGGTTCTGAATCTCTGATGTATCAGCACAGAAATAATAGGTTTAGATTACATTACAAAAAGTACTCAGGTGGGGCACAGTGGCTCACTCGTGTAATCCCAGCATTTTGGGAGGCCAAGCCGGATGAATCACCTGAGTTTAGGAGTTTGGGACCGGCCTGGTCAACATGGTGAAATCCTGTCTCTATTAAAAATACAAAAATTTGCTGGGCGTGGTGGTGTGCACATGTAGTCCCAGCTCCTGAGGAGGCTGAGGCAGGCAAATCACTTAAACCTGTAAAGTGTAGAAGTGAGCTGAGATCACGCCACTTGCACTCCAGCCTGGGTGACAGAGTGAGACCCTGTCTCAAAAAAAAAAAAAAGTGCTCAAACTGTTCATATTCAGGACTGGGATTGCTAGGGACAGAAGGGAGAATTCTTTAGACTACTGTAGAAGGACACAAGAACTCCTCATCCTGTACAAAGTGTGAAGGTACAGAAAGTTTATTGAAAGCCAGAAAACAGAAATCCACAGTAACTATAATACATTCTTCCACGAGATGATTACCTGGACTTGGGTTTTGTTTCTGCATCTGTCACTTGGCAAATAAAGATACCATCTTCAGGATGTGCCATGTCATCCATTTCATTTAAGCCATAGGCTATTTTAAGATTACTTTAAAAGATATGGACCTGTTTACAAAATAAACAGCATTCCCTTAGAATATTTACACACATGAGCTCTTCTACTGTGATCCTGTGTTGTCACTCTGGGTTTTATGTATTTAATCAGTGACTAGGAATCTACCTCCGAAGATATTTTAAAAATCATTGACTAGTATGCAGATTATGTTTCCTGCTCACATTTGACCACACTTGATTGTTAGTTTCCTAGGAGGTCATCAAGAGCTACATCATTGCAGGTTGCCAGGAGACCAGTAGCTGTTACTCCTGACTGCACTTGAGAAGCTCCTGGGAAGGTTTAAGAATATTGATTGATGCTGGGCTCCCCATCAAACCAGTGAACATAATGTCTGGGGGTAAGGCTTGGGGACCTCAGGTGATTCTCATGTATAGCCAGGCTGAGGAAGAGTTAAGACAAGAAAACAATGAGAGCTCTTAACATTTTCCCACAGGTTAGCCATGTGTGGTGTTGTCGGAAACCCTACATGCTAGAGCACACTGTCAATTATGGTGGCCACTGGACACATGGTCATTTCAATCTACTTGAATTTAAATAAAATTTGGAATTTGGTTCTTCAGTCATTTTAGCTACATTTCTATTGATGCGTTTATTTATTTATTTATTACTGTTCATAGTTAAATACTTAAAACTCTGGTAAGCTAACAAGTAATTGAAATATTACTCCTATGAAATGTTTAAAAGAGCCATTATGGAGACTATTCATAGCAAGGTAGTTCCTGCCTTATTTTCCTGAGTGTTCTGTGTAGAAAATAAAGCCCAGAATTCAAGATAAATGTGTTTATGCCTTTGAGTTAGTCATAGAATTTTTTAAGCAACATGTTTAATTTCATGTACTGTATTTTTTTTTATAAGACATGGCATATTCTCAGCTCACTGCAACCTCCACCTCCCAGGTTCAAGCAGTTCTCCTGCCTCAGCCTCCTGAGGAACTAGGATTACAGGTGCATGCCACCACGCCTGGCTCATTTTTTGTATTTTTAGTAGAGATAGGATTTCACTGTGTTAGCCAGGATGATCTCAATCTCCTGACCTTGTGATCTGCCCATCTTGGCCTCCCAAAGTGCTGGGATTACAGGTGTGAGCCACCCCCCGCACCTGGGGATGTACTGTATCGTATAGCCATATCCATCTTTGAGTGTGCAAGTATGTGTATACCTGTATCTGGAAGTCTAACAATGACGTTCCAATATTTTTTTCTCTCCAACTCTATACTGGGAGTTTTAAAACCAGAGCCCTAATCCTGGCTTAGTTATTAATTTCCTTTGTGGCCTTAAAGAACAGCCTTAGCCCTCTCTGGGCCTGAACTTTCTGCGTGAAGAAGTTGGCCTCTTCGTGCTCTCAGCATTATCTGATTCTGTGATTTCTAGCTAAAGCTACATTTATACAAATACATAGTGTTTTTGCAAAGTAAGTAGTAGAATAGTGGTTATCAGAGGTGGTGGGGGATTGGAGAAGTTGACCAAGTAATACAAAATTCCACTTACGAGGAATAAGTTTTCATTATCTATTACACAGCAAGGTGACTATAGTTAATAAAAGTATATTGTTGCTGGGTGCTATGGTTCACACCTGTGACAGTTTAGGAGGCTGAGGTAGGTGGATCATCTGAGGTCAGGAGTTTGAGACCAGCCTGGCCAACATGGCAAAACCCCATCTCTACTGAAAATACAAAAATTAGCTGGGCATGGTGACGTGCACATGTAGTCCCAGCTACTAGGGAGGCTAAAGCAGAAGAATCGCTAGAACCCCAGAGGCGGAGTTTGCAGTGATCTGAAATGGAGGCACTGTACTCCAGCCTGGGTGACAGAGCAAGATTCCATCTCAAAAAAAAGAAAAAGGTTTGTATATTTTTTAAATGTTAAAAGATTAGATTTTAAATGTTCTCTCTAGAAAAAATGATAAATCTGTGAGGTGATGGATATGTTGGTTAGCTTGATGTAATCATTCCGCAGTATATACATATATTAGATCAGTATCTAGTTCTCCATAAATATGTACAATTATTATTCATCAATTAAAAATAAAAAATGCTTTTGCTAATAAGAATCTACAAAGGATAAAAGTCCTTTGCTTTTGTAAAGTAAAATGTTGCTGAGGACCTCGTAGCCGTTTGGAGTGGTTGTCTCAGGAACAGCAATGTGCTTGTGCAGATTCAGCCCCCACCACCTGTGCCCCCTGGAGACCCATGCTGGGTGCTTCTCAAACAGATGGCAGGCTGCAGCTGAGCAAAGTCAGCTGCCCATCCAGGGTGGAGCCTGTGACCTTGTCCTCATTAAGCTTTGACCAGCTCCACTAGCTTACTATGGGCAAGAACATCAGAAGACCAGCAAGGTTAGGAGGTGTTAGAGACATAAGCTCTTTAAAAACTGTTTTCTTCAAAACACTTAAAAGATTTTTCTAGATAGAAGTGAGAAAAGACAGAGATATAAACGCCAAACATACATATTTATGTATCTATAAATGTGTGTCCTGAGTTTTATTTATTTATTTTTGAGTTGCAGTGTTGGTCTGTCACCCAGACTAGAGTACAGTGGTATGATCCCAGCTCACTGCAACCTCCACCTCCCAGGTTCAAGCGAATCTTGTGCTTCAGCCTCCTGAGTAGCTGAGCTGGGATTTCAGAAGCACACCACCACTCCCTGCTAATTTTTGTATTTTTAGTACGGGTTTCACTGTGTTGGCCAGGCTGGTCTCCAACTCCTGACCTCAGGCAATGCACCTGCCTCAGCCTCCCAAAGTGCTGGGATTACAGGCGTGAGCCCTCACACCCAGCCTCTGTTCCCTGGGTTTTATAGTCCTGGGTTCATTTCCATATACATCTGTGTGACCCGATCAGGGCCCTATATTCTCCCTCCTGAGGACTTTTGGGAGAAAAGTAAATAGAATGGTATAATAGCTTGTGCTAAGTCCTTAAAAAAGACAAAAAAAGAAAGGTAAATAGAGACTCACATGGTGGTTATGATTATGCTCTCCCTTTTTCATTCTCACGATTTTTCTTTCACTTCTCTTCTTCCTGCTTTGTTTACCTTCTCATCTTTGAAATGTGGTTGGCTAACAGCCCATCATGCTTCATGGGAATTTTCTGTGGCTCACAGCCCCCCACCCCAACCCCTGCTCCCTGCCTTCCTTCATGTCAGTGAAAGGGCAACCTGTGTTTTCATAGGTGGAGCCAAGGCTTCATATGCACAGACCCCAGTGGCTCTGGCTAGGATATGAATAACACCAGACCATGTTAATGCCTGCAGATGAATTCTTTGTAGATAGAGGTAAGGTCTATCCGAAAAGGAAAAAGTGCGGAAATGGCATTAAAAGTGAATATAGACAGATTTTGTTCAAATAACTAAACTCTAAAATTTTTGATGATTCTCTTAAATTAGTTTATTTTGTCCTTTTTATTAATGAGAATTATAGTAGCATGTTACTATGAGGGAAATTTTTCTTTGCTTTTATTATCTTTTTTCTTTTTATTTGTTTTTGCTTCTGTTATCTTAATAGTTAACAGATTCTTTTTTTTTTTTTTTGAGATGGAGTCTCCTGTCGTACAGGCTGGAGTACAGTAGTGTGATCTCACTGCACACCTCCATCTCCCAGGTTCAAGCGATTTCCTTCCCAAGCCTCCTGAGTAGCTGGGATTATAGGTGTGTTCTACCACGCCCAGCTAATTTTTGTAGGTTTAGTAGAGACAGGATTTCGTCATGTTGGCCAGACTGGTCTTGGTCTCAAACTCCTGACCTCAGATGACCCACCTGCCTCGTCCTCCCAAAGTGCTAGGATTATAGGCGTAAGCCACTGCACCTGGCCATTTAACAGATTTCTAACATGTAAGACAATTAAACAAGAAAGACTTAAATGGAACTTTTAAAAATCGAAAGGACACTTTTATTGTTAAAATATAAACAGCCTATAAACCTAATTATTCTGTGACTAACTTGCCACGACTCCTGCATAATCTCAGCTCACTGCAACCTCCACCTCCCAGGTTCAAGCAATTCTCCTGCCTTAGCCTCCTGAATAGCTGGTATTACAGGTATGTGCTACCGCACCTGGCTGATTTTTGTATTTTTAGTAGAGACAGGATTTCACCATGTTGGCCAGGCTGATCTTGAACTCCTGACCTCAGGTGATCCACCCATCTTGGCCTCCCAAAGTGCTGAGATTACAGGTGTGAGTCACCTCGCCTGGCCAATTATATTGATTTTTATGGTTAAAAATCTGAATTTTCCTGAATTGAATCTTTTCTTAATTAAAAAAATAAATACAGTTCTTATACTATCAGGGTTTAATTCCACTGTTTTAAAAAATATAGTGCACAGCAAAATAAAATAAGGTAAATAATGTATTTCATGGCCATTGAGACAACTAACAAAATGGTTTAACTGCATTTTGGAAGGAAATGACTGTATTCTCATAGTTTTGTGTCTCAGGTTCAGCATTAAATCTAGAATAACATTTTTCTAGAATCCGTAGGGAATTTGGTCCTTTGATTGAGTCAGGGTGTTTTGATTGTCTTTGAATTATTTTGTACCTTAAATATGCAGTGTTAATAAAAACTTTCCCACCTTGTTTGCCCCAAATTGATCTTGGTTTCCATGCTTCCGTTTGTCTTTTGGGATTTTGATGTGCTCTTCCATTTCTCTAGGGGACACCTGTATTCGTGCATGCGGGCCCGTTTGCTAACATTGCTCATGGCAACTCTTCAGTGCTAGCTGATAAAATTGCCTTGAAACTGGTTGGTGAAGAAGGCTTTGTAGGTAAGTTATTTCTTTTAAATTTAGTTGTTGTTGGATATTGAAGAAATCTTAAAGGTGCTGACTGGATGGGAGTGATATCTATACTGATATGAAGTCTATTCTTTCAGGCCCCCTCTTTGATTGATGGTCTCAGTAATGGAAAAGCACTAAGGTCTGGTCTGTACTCGCGAAATTCTGCTTGTGCTTGAGTCGTAGATTCTGGTATCAAGCACATACGGGTTTGAATATAAACTCTGACTCTTGCAAACTGAGTGACGTTGAACACATTAAATTACTACTGAGCTTTGGTTTTCTGGTGTGTAAAATTGTGATAAAAAATATTGTATCAAACCTTTTAGGCTTTTTATGAAAACTAAATGAGATATTTTAGTCATTCAGCAAATGTGTTTTGAGAACCTACCACTTAGAAGACATGCTCCTCAGAGCTAGGGATCCAGTGGTGGGCAAAACAGATAGGCACAGTGGCACGTGCCTGTAATCCCAGCTACTCAGGAAGCTGAGGCAGGAGGATTGCTCCAGCCAAGGAGTTCACGTCCAGACTGGGCAGCATAGCAAGATCCTGCCTCTGTGAAAAAATAAAAATTAGAACAACCAGCCTTAGTCCCTGCACTTGGGGAGCATACTGTCTACTGGTAATTTAATAAGAGAAAGTGCTCATTGACTGTCAGCCATTACTACCCTTACTATGTAGTACTGATAACTTAAAGTCCTGGGTTTATTTCCATATACAGTTTCTCCTTGTTTTTTGTGAGCTAATATAGGAGAGATTCCCAGCTAGCAGACTTAGAAACGTTCATTGGTAGGACTGTACAACTTTTGCTGCTCTCAAGCTCTTTGTAGAGCCTGTTCTTCTTTGGCTTTTCTTGCATGTTCCTGCTAGAAAGAAGGGGCAACTCTCTTAGATACTTAGTCAGTGCCAACCCCAGTCCCACCCATGATATTAAGGCAGCAAGGAAACAAAGACAAAACCAAAACAGGCATTCATGGAAGAGTCCCTTAATCTGACTTACGAGGGATTGCATTGGCAGATTTCCCATGCTAACAGATAATTCCCATTAACCATATGAATGCTTATAATCAGGGATAGCAATCTCTTCTTTCACTCTTATCATCAGCCTCAGATCAAACCCAAAAGAGTTAATTTATTAGAAAAGAGTGTGCTGGACAAAAGAACTTAGCACTGCATTTTAGGCTCAGACATCACAAAGTTCATTCAGGGTTATTGAGACTCTTAAGAATTCCTTGTGGACAGGCAGTCAGGATCAGATGAGGCTGGATGGAGTTCCATTCCTCCACGATCTGTATTCTGCAGCTCTCATGTACTTTGCTGCTTTGATAGCAAATCCACTGCAAGAGTGGCTAGACGGGCTGTCTAAGTGGATGTGCTCAATTGATCGCTGCCTAATTGTAGAAATAATGGACGAGGAGATTGGGTGAGAGCGGGCATCAGAAAGTTGGGTGCTTAAGTGAAGTGGTGGTTGTGATGCATCAGCTCTGCAAATAAAGTTGCTTCTAGAAGGAAGCACTCTATTTTATGCTGACAGAGATCTCTGCCTGTACCAGTTCTTACTTTGTCAAACACATATTTATAAAGTACAGTTATCATGGCAGAATATTTTTAGAGATATAAACTGATGATGTATGCAAAACAAACAGGCTGTCTGTGAGAACTTGAAGAAGCCATTGGCCTCTCTGGGTGTGTCCCTTGTAGATAATCTCATCTGAAAAATGAGAAGCTGGACCAGATGAGGAGTTGGATATGGATAGCCATGGACTCAGAGTTAGAAGCTGTGGAATTTGAGCCCTGACTGGTAGTGTGTTTTAATTTCTCTAGGGCTCAATTTTTTATTTAATAAAGAGAGAATACCTGTGTGACTTGCAATATTTTAATGAGTAGGATCAAGTGAGAAAGTGCTTCATAAAACATGAACTATCCACAGGTCAGGACTTGTGCTAATTCTTTCTATGATCCTATCTGGTCTAAGATGCTGTAAGCGGGGGAATTTTTCATGAGGATGGAATCTGTCCATTGCCAGATGGTTCAAAGGGCAAGCCCTAGAGTCAGAGGTTTTACCTCAGCTGCTTGCAAGTCACAGATAACATTGGGCACATTAACCCTTCTCTTCCTTGGCTTCCTTACCTGTAAAATAGGGCTTTGGATAGGGCTTCCCTCTCGAAAGGACTTGGTAGGTTTGAAAAGTATCAGTGAGATCATGCAGGTCGGGTGGAGTCCTGGCACCTGATGCTTGGTAAGACTCAATTCCTCTTAGCCACCCCTGGTTGTCATTGTTGCCCCAACCATTGATACATTACTGATAGAGGTCACATTTTCTTTTTTCTCTAGATCTTTGTAGTTTCTTTTGAATGATTTTGTTTATAGTTGTTATAAAATACACATAACATAAAAATTAACATCTTCACCATTTTTGAGCGTACATTCAGTAGTGAAGCACACCCACACTGTTGTGCAACCAAGCTCTAGAACCAAAGTCCTGTGCCCATTAAATATTCCTCATTCCCCTGCCCGCAGCCCCTGGCAGTGCCCTTCTAGTTTCTGTCTCAATGAAGTTGATTCCTGAATACCCCATGTGAGTGGAATCATGCAATATTTGTCCTTCTGTGACTGACTCATTTCACTTAGCATGTCTTCAAGGTTCATCCATGTTGTAGCAAGCATCAGAATTCTTTCTTTTAAGGCTAAATAATACTCCATCATGTGGATAGACTGTACTTTGTTTATCCACTCATTCTTCGTTGGACATTTGACTTGTTTCTACCTTTGGCTCTTGTGAATAATGTTGCTATGAACATAGATGTATAAATATATGTTAATGTCTAAAAACCGTGCTTTATTATGTCTAAATATGTGATGGCAATGACTTATATATTCATAAACGTACCATGGAACTCTAGCCCTATAATGTTGAACCCTCAAGAAGGTGGTGTGTCCATGCTGTGACTCCATTGGAATGCTGGAGGCAAAGCCAGTATATGGGACAGTGGGAACGGGGCGTGGTCAAGAGACAACATTGTTGACGGCAAAGCCCATGTATTGGACAGTGGGAACGTGGTGTGATCAGGAGACAGTGTTGCTGGCAGCACAAGCGGTGTTTTGGACAGTGGAACGGGGCGTGGTCAGGAGACAGTGTTGCTGGCAGCAAAGCCCGTGTATTGGACAGTGGGAACGGAGCGTGGTCAGGAGACAATGTTGCTGGTGGCACAAGCAGTGTATTGGACAGTGGAACGGGGCGTGGTCAGAAGACAGTGTTGCTGGTGGCAAAGCCTGTGTATTGGACAGTGGGAACAGGGCGTGGTCAGGAGACATTTCTTTGCCCATTGCTTGGTCAAGCCTGCACTGTGGGTCTGCTTCATTCCTTGCCCTTGGATGAAGTTTGTAATAGTTACAAACTTAAATACTTTTATAAGTTTATAAACTATTATAAACTGAGGTTAATATCTAGTCCCTCTAACATATACATTTTTTAATTGGTCTGATCACTTTCAATCATAAGAACAGATCCTAAAATTAAAAATGTATATCCATTTTCTATCAAAACCAAAAACTCCAGATGTCTCTCAGACCTGAACTTCTCTCCTCCCCCATCTGGGCCTCTTCTGGCTGACAATGGGAAGGGGAAGGTAGCTGATTGCTTTTCTGTCACCGTCCTCTTGCATTTAGGCTGGCCCTGGCCCCTGTTAAGTTGAAGCTTTGGCATGAGATGGTGCCCATGTGGCCTCTGCCACTAAGGTCCTCACACTTTTGGCAGAAGCCCTCTGAGCAGTACCTCATTTAGACTTTCCTACCTTTGGTTCCACACCTGGTCTCAGGTACCACAGACCTCTGACCTCTAGCTGGGGACATACCTTGAGCCACTTGTGGCTTAAGAAAAGGGGGAAGTAGGGAGATCAAGGAGAGTGGATCACCTGAGGTCAGGAGTTCAAGAACAGCCTGGCCAACACGGTGAAACCCCGTCTCTACTAAAAATACAAAAAAAATTAGCTGGGCGTGGTGGCAGGCACCTGTAATCCCAGCTATTCAGGAGGCTGAGGCAGGAGAATTGCTTGAATCCAGGAGGCAAAGGTTGCAGTGAGCTGAGATCACGCCATTGCACTCCAGCCTGAGCAAGAGAGAGACTCTGTCTCTAACAAAAAAATAAAAATAAAAATAAGAAAAGAGGGAGGCGGCTTCACATCCTCTTCATTGGGTGCTGGGAGGGGAGGTGGATGTGGCACACTGATTACTTTCTTTGAAGAAATTCTTCCCTGGGTTCTCACCTGTCAACCTTTTTGAAGCCTCAGTGGTTTAAAGCATGCAAAATCTGTTTCAAACTGCTTTATAAACCCTTCGAGGTCAGCCAGTACCATCCTTTGGCACATGAGCAAATTGACACTGATTCAAGGCCCGAAACAAAAGTGAGACAAAAAGAGCTTCATTTCAACATCTTTCTACAGAAGTTAAATGCAGCTGGCGCATCTGAGGTGTATCTGTAGTCTGAGCAGGAATTTATGTTCTTCAAAAAGTTGTTTATAGTAGACTATCTTTATGACCTCATATTAGGGAAAGATCTCTTAAAATATGAAAAGCTCAAACTGAAGAGAAAAATATTGATAATTTGGGGTGCATTAAAAAATGAACTGTATGTGATCAAAGATACAAGGTTAAAAAACAAGTGACAGATTGGAAGGAAATGTTTGCAAAGATAATTGGCAAATGATTAGCATTGAGAATATATAAAACACTAAAGACTGATGAGAGAAGACAATCTAATAGAAAAATAGGCAGAGGATTTGAAAAGTTGATTCACAGCAAAAGAGCAATCCAATGGAATTTCTAGGTAGAACTGAAAATGAACAAATGATTGAGCAGTTTCACTTCTGTGTATACTCTGGAAAAGAAGTAATTGAAAATATATTTGAGTCCTTTGAAATAATTGACTTCAGTGCCCATTTATTGAGCATGTATTGAGCTTCTGCTCTATGTCAAGTACTATCTGCTAGGAGCTGGGAATCAAAGGTGAGTAAGACAGGTTTCTTGCCCTCCGGTAATGTACGATGTGACGTGAGAGACAAGAACTTCAATGGTAAGTACAATGCACTTGATTAAGTACTATATTAGCTAACGTTCTTAACTAAGAACTTTAAGTGATAATTAGCATCTCTTAGATAGAATTGTTTCCATATTACTAGTTTTGCTGATGTAGTCTAATTTTTGTTCTAACAAAAAGCACACGCAAATAAGGAATTATTTTGTCTGTTCTGAATAATTAGTCAGATAATGGAATCAATAGTCCATTTAGACTTAAAACAGAGTGACATTTATTTAAATAATTGCATGAATTTGCAAAACATTTCAAGAGGATTTTTTTTTATAAAAAGAATGAAAGAGAGGAAGGAAGAGGAAGAGATTTTAGAAAAAGAGGGAAAGGAGAAAGAAAGAAACAGCAAAACAAAGAAAAAAAGAATGAAAGATAGAAAGAAAGAGGAAGAGAAAGAGGGAGAGAGAATGGGATTCTTGTTTTATTGCCCAGGCTAGAATACAGTCTAAAAAATGGGTATTAAAAACCTCTTTTATGCCAATAATTGTGTTTAACAATGGAGACAGGAAGGAATAGGGGATGAAAATAA
>CAUYQU010057234.1:0-23527 GCA_963574635.1 Cheracebus regulus | reverse complement strand
CCCCCCCCCCCCCCCCCGCCCGCCCCCGGGGGCCGGGGCGGCGGCGGGGGGCGGGGGGGCGGACGCGGGCGGGGTGGCGGAGGAGGGCTGGGTGGAGGAGGAGGGCTGGGTGCAGGACGAGGGCTGGGAGGAGGAGGAGATCAGGGCGCAGGACGAGGGCTGGGTGGAGGAGGAGGTCATGGCGCAGGACGAGGGCTGGGAGGAGGAGGCGGGCTGGGTGCAGGAGGAGGGCTGGGTGCAGGAGGAGGGCTGGGAGGAGGAGGGCTGGGAGGAGGAGGAGGGCTGGGTACCGGAGGAGGGCTGGGAGGAGGAGGCGATCAGGGCGCAGGACGAGGGCTGGGAGGAGGGGGCGGGCTGGGTGCAGGAGGCAGTGTGTGTTGTGAAGATGGCTTCAGGCTGTCATTTAATTTATAAATGTCCATCCAGCTCAGAGTCCTCTGATTTAAAGAGATGATGGTGTTATTTTTTCCTTTCAAATAGGGATCAGAATAGAGGAGTTTAGATGGGAGAGGAATAGCTTGCAGAGCTCCCACATGCAGAGGACTTCATGCTCCTGGTATTTCCACACTGGAGTCAGCACTTTCTGGCCAAAGCCCTTTCTGTCCTCATAAGCCCAGCCTCCTCTCTGTTCCACAAATCTTGCTAAAGCTGGCTTCCCGGGACAGCGTTCCTTCCACGGCAAAACCACCTTGATCCCCAAGCAGGCCACTCCAGCTGGGCCCCGTGACAAAGGAATTCATAAAATGTGAGGAAGATAAACTTGATAGCATGCATGCAGGTCAGTTTGGTTCTGCAAGTGAAGAAATGTGAAAATATAAAAGCCGGGTGACAGATACAGTGGCCTTTTGTGGGAAGACAGAGAAGTACTTCTCAGCGCACCTAAACCAGTCACCTCAGAAAATACATTCAGACTCAGTGGCGATCTGCTGGCGCCGGGACGCGGGCTGCGGGAGGTTTTTGAGAGTAGATTAGCGGGCACTGGGATGGATCACTTTAAGCTGCCGCCTGTCATATGTTGATTTTTATTGCACTGTGTTTTCTGGGAAACACCAGGCGAGCAGAGAAAGGCAAGAACATTTAAATGCTCGAAGAAAGCAAGTCAGAAAAAAACATCTATAGACACAGTACCGCCTGGGCCCGGGAGGCGTGCCCTTGAATCTCAGATCGGCTACTTTCTGAAGGACTCCAGTTTTTTTTTTTAAGTTCTGGGATACATGTGCAGAGCGGGTAGATTTGTTTCATAGGTATGCCTGTGCCACGGTGGTTTGCTGCACCTATCAACCTTCCGTCTAGGTTTAAGCCCCACATACATTAGGTATTTGTCCTAATGCTCTCCCTGCCCTAGCCTCCCATCCTTGGGGACTCTCATTCTTTTGGCCTCAGTTTCCCAGGAGGTTACGAAAACACAGGAATGCTCCCTCCTGGGGTGTTGTGAGCCCCGTAGAAGACATGTGGACACTGCTGGCCTGGGACTCGGTGTACAGTGGGTGCTTGTTTCAGTCCCTTGGGCTTCCATAACAAAGCGCCCCACACTGTGTGGCTTATAAACAGTGGGCATGGGGTCTCCCTCAGTTCAGGAGATAGAAGTCCCAAATCAAGGCGTCGACAGTACCCTGTGCTTCCTGAAGGCTCCGGAGAGAATCTGTTCCTGCTTTTCGTCCAGCGTCCGCCACAGCGGGTGATCCCCTGCATTCTTTGGCTGGCAGCTGCCTCACTCCACTTTGCCCACCTCATCTGTCACGTGGCCTTCTCACTGTCTCTCCTTTGTTTATAAGGACATCAGTCATTGGATTTAGGGCCTACCCTACCCCAGTAGGACCTGCCCTTAATTCCATCCGCCAGGGCCCCCCTTCCAAAGAAGGTCCCTTTCTGAGGTTCCGGGTGGATGTGAATTTCGGAGGGAGACTTTCCCACCCAGCACAGCCGCCAGGTATGTCCGCAGCAGGGACGGAGGTCTGAACAGCAGGGGGGAGAGGCAGAACCATCCAGCGAGACATGGGTCACGTTGCCAGCTTTCTCTCTCGTTACGGGCACACCCTCCTCCGCTTTGGCAGCATCCCCCATCTCCCTGGTTCTCTCCCGGGACACCCAGCTCTACGTTCCCACAAGGACAGATGTTTCTTAGTAGTGCCCTCCCCACCATCGGGGCTGAGGAGACCCTTCCCTGTGGCTCCAGGAGGCCCCTGAATGTTGGCCCGAAATTAAACTTTCAAGGAAAGCCTCAGCAGGCTCCTCACTGGCTCACCAATGGTCAAGGTCACACTCAGGACTGTCCCTCTTGGCTCCCCCGACCTCACCTAACTCTCCAGAGCCCATGCTCCCCACAGATGCCGACTACATGTGTCCAGATCTCCCCAGATCCCGCCCCAGCTTCCTGGGGCACTCCCTGACCTCCACCGAGAGGCCACCACCTTCCAGGCAGAATCCCACCACCCAGCTCTTTCCTTCCCTGATAGTCGAGCCCAGCCCTGCCTGGCAGTCTTCCTTGTGCCCTAGCTCCCTCCCGGGGCTGTCCTGTCCCTGTGCCATGGAGACCCCTGTGTGCTAAGCAAAATGAGTGGAGTATTCATTCTGTAATCGGAGTGCATCTGCTGCTCTCAGGGCTGTGGACGCGGTGTCCCAGCCCTCTCCTTGCCATGCTATCACTCGGGAAAGCCTGTGGCTCCCACTCAAGTGCATGCTGGGTAAAGAGGATGCCATGTGTGGCCAAGGCTTGGCTCACAGGGCTGTGCAGGCAGGGCCACTAGAATGCCTCTTAGGTGTACTTAGCAGGAATGAGGTGGGCTCTTTCGGTTTCAAAGAAAAGGGACTGGACGGTGGGTCTAGGAAGAGAAGCCCCCCAGGACATGGCTGCCTCTCAGGTCACCTCTGTGGGCCTATCTTCTCCATTTTTCTTCCTAAAAACCCCACATACCACCTGTTTATCCAGAAAGGGGAACATTCCTTCAGTCAATGAAATGTCAAGACTGCGAGCTCGCCCGGGGAAGCCACGCTCCTGCTCCGCGCTCCTGTGCCAGCCCAGGCTCTGAGGCACCAGCCTGAGGCCCTGGTGAGATGGAGAGCCCGGGGAGGGTGGAGGGGACGCATCTGCAGGGTCAGTAACCCCCCACAACTCCAGGTGGACTCACACCACCGCAATATCGCACACGATTCTGGCGGCAGCTCAGGGCACACGAGATCCCACTTTGTGCCAGGTGGAACTGTTTCCTTACTCTGCGCAGGCCAAGGACAGCCTGAGGGTGGAGCGAGGGCTGGGTCCCCTCCCGTCAGCCCCTTGGCAGTGCCCCTTCTGGACACAGCCTGCACTCCCAGCATGCTGCCTGGCCTCAGAGCGTGGTCTCCCACCGACAGTGGGTCAGGGATCAATGCCCAGTTCCTCCAACCCCTGGGCGGTATTCTGTGAATTGCTGTGCTGGCTCTGTGGGTACCAGAGGGGAAGGAGTGGTTAGAAGAGTTTGGGAATGTCACATCTCCATGTCCATCTCTAGTGGAAATAATGGAGCCTCAGGCCTCTCTCAAGCACCATCATCCATCCTCTCTGCACAGTGCCAGGCAAGGCAGTCACTCCAAAGCCCACGTGACATCAGAGACTCTCAGGCTCAACACCTGGTCACAGACATGTCCCTGCTTCAGGGCAAAGCCCACAGTTCCACCACACTTCAGACCCCTGGAAACCACGGCCACTCTACTCCAGCCCCACCCTGGCCCATCCACAGCCGGCATAAGGGGGGCTTCTGCCCAAAGGAGGGTTCAGCTCACAGGTCAGACTCAGCTCAGGCTCAGCCTCGCAGTGCACCTGGCAGGTGCCTACGAAGACCCTGAGCTTCTCCCAGCAGCGTTCGCACCAGGTGTCATAGGATAAATGGCGCCCAGACTAGCCACTGTGCCTGGAGAACAGGGCTGCCTCTGTCTTGTGCCTCTCGGCATCCCCAGTCCTAACACGGCACCGTGAACACCTGGGTACCAAATAATTGTTCATTAAAATGATGAGTTGGGCAGGGAGAGGCTGACTCGGCTCACTGCACCCACCACTAGACATTCACATTCACATTCACTTGCAGAGTATCTGTATCCTAGAACCATGTAGAGTTGGGGCTCAGCGTTGTGGAGCCTGTCCCAAGAGCTCAGAGAGGAGAAGAGGGACACGTCCCCCCAGTGTGAACACTGCCAGGGTCGGTGGGGCCCTAGACAAGGAATGAGGGGAGCCTTCAGAGGGCCAAGCCCTGCCAGTCCAAGCATGCACAGCTGGGCCGGAGGGCTCCAGCGCAGAGCCCCATCCTGGCAGTGGCATGTAGAAAGGGCTAATACCACAGGGCTGCGTTGTTTGAACTCGGCACATTGCAAAGAAGGGTGTGGCCCTTGATTGGCTTCTGGAAGGTGAGCTCGAGGCCTTGGGATGTCCTGTCTAATTGGAGCAGTTCTGTTTATCTGGGGGCCTTAGGGCACTTGGTCTCAGCTTGGCCTCTGGAGGGCAGAAGGCTCAGGGTGGCCACGTGGACAGTCAGCCACACCAATGTGGCTGAGGCCAGTGTAAGCCCCAGATGCCGAGGCTCAGCTGAGCTGCCCTGGTTGGCCACACGTCCTGCATGTAGTCACGTTGCCCAGAGAATGAAACGGCACCTGCAGAAGTCCACTGAGAGAGAGGAGAGCTGGGCGCTGGCACTTGGCTCCTCCTGACCCTGCCCAGTGTGCCTCTGTCTCTTCACTGACCCTAATCTGTAATCTTTCCTGGTAATGGGCCATCGCTGTGAGGAACACAGTTTATCAAACTTCTGTGAATCCTTCTGGCTTTGACCCTGGAGGCTCGTGGGGAACCCCCGGAAGCCATTCTCATTGGGTGACAGCAAGCAATGAGGAGAACTGGTCAGGAGAGGGGAAACCGGGCCATGGAGGCTTTGGGTGATTTGGCTGAGGCCCCCCCACCCCACCAACATGGAGCCAAAGGGCCCCCCACCAGGGTCTCAGTGCTCTGAGCCTCAGTGCCCAGCCATGTGGAGGGGAGACCTCACCTGGGCCGAGCCCCTGTGCCGTGTGCCCACTCCATCCCCTCCCCAATGATCACAGAAAGCAAGGAGCCCCAGACCACTTTCTCCTTTTACAGACACTCTCATTCATTGGCCGAAGATCAATTGGACACCCACAACCAGGGTGCAAAGTTCAGAGGACACACACAAAAAAAGCCATGTGCAAAGTCAGGGTTAGGAGATCGACTGGACACCCACAATCAGGGTGCAAATTTCAGGGGACACACAAAAAAAGCCACGTGCAAAGTTCAGGGGACACAGCAGTGACCAGGGCAGAGCAGACCACCCCCAGGGAGAGGCCCTGGTGGCTCAGTCATTCAGGAACAGGTGCTGGGGGCTGCCAGGTGCCAGGACCTGTCCTAGCTCTGGAGACTCAGAGGAGAACATGGCAGACTCCACCCCTGCCTCACAGGAAAGAGTGATGGACAGTGAATAGCCGAATTACAGGGTTGAGCAGGGGTCAGGGCGTGGAGAGAGAGGCAGCTGAGGCGTGGGTGGGGGCGGCGGGGTGGGGGTACTACTTCAGATAAGGGGGTGTGGGAGGCCTCACCTGGAAGCCACATTTCAACACA
This sequence comes from Cheracebus regulus, assembly GCA_963574635.1. Classification (NCBI taxonomy): domain Eukaryota; kingdom Metazoa; phylum Chordata; class Mammalia; order Primates; family Pitheciidae; genus Cheracebus; species Cheracebus regulus. The sequence goes on along the minus strand of CAUYQU010057234.1, from coordinate 17,931 downwards.
GCCCTGGAGGAGGGGGAGCAAGTCAGGCCAACCTGGGGAGGGGTCTCCCAGGCTGCCCACAGCCTGAGAGGCAGTGATCCTCCTTCAGGGGCTGTGGGTTTCACCCTTTCTTTCTGCCTGCCGCCCCCACATCACTCCATACTCACTGCACTCCCCATGTCGCTGCACATACACTGCACACCCACTGTACCACATCACTTCACACACACTGCACACTCACTGCACCCCCATCACTGCACACTGACTGCACCCCATCACTGCACACTCACTGCACCCATCACTGCACACCCACTGTACACCACTTCACACACACTGCATACTTGCTGCACCCCCATCACTGCACACTGACTGCACCCCATCACTGCACACTGACTGCACCCCATCACTGCACACTCACTGCACCCTACATGCCCCGCCTTTCTCAGATTGCCTCACTGGGCAAATAGCTCTCATTACGGGCAGTCTGCTGCAGGATCCAGACTCTGGAGGGGCTGCTTAGCACACTACCCCTTTGCCACACCCTGCATCTAACTTTCTAAGGGCTCAAAAGAGACCCATCCACAGCACTGCCCTGCCACAGCCTCAGCCCCACAGAGCCCCCTCCCCACAGCCCAGGCAGAACCCCGCAGGCTGTTTCTCCTTCATTGAGGTCATTGGCAGCTGCAAGGCCTTGCATGGGAGGAGTCAGAACCTGGCCGTGTCAGCAGCTGGGACCTGGGGGTAACATAAAGGAGGTTAAGTTCAGCGCATCTTGGGGAATTTGCCTGGACAGCATGGGAGCTCAGCAGGTGTGAGTTTCTGAGCCCACTTTGCACTAAGATGGAGAGGCGGACCTGGCTGTCTAAGGAAGATCTGCCCCTTCTAGTAAGGGACACAGACAATAGGTAAATGCCCATGGGATAGGATGTCCAGTGATGACCGGGGCCATGGAGGAAATAGAAGCAGAGGGAGAGCACGAAGCAGGTGCGAGGCTGCGTCCCTGCTTACAGAGGTATGGCAGGGAGGGCTCGTGATTGGAGAGGGACTCCTGGCGGGAGGCATGGCCACCCTGCTGACTCCGGGGCTGCTGGCCCAGTGTGTTCTTCTCAGGAGCATTTTCTACCTGGCTTTTCGTCAGGAAAAGGTCTGTGGCCCCTTTGTTGGTAGGGAAGGGTGACAGGTTGTATGTGTCAGCCTGTCTAGGCTCCAGTCCCCAGTGACCCCATCAAGCAGTCATCCAGGCACTGCTGCGGGGCTGCTGTGCTGTGCTGCCCTTCAGCAGGCTGCTGACTTTAAGGAGACCACCCCGAATAACACGGGGTGGGGGCTCATCCCATCCATTGAAGGCCTTCAGAGCAAACGCTGAAGCATCCCCAAGAAGAAGCTCTGCCCCTGTCAACCCCGGTCAGCCATGGGCTGTACCCACTCCTGCCTCAGTTGCCAGCCTGCAGGTCGACCTACAGCTTCCTGACTTGCAAACCCCAGCAACTGCATGAGCCAAGTTCTTCAGTCTATCAGTCTGTGTCTGTGTCTACCTGTCTACCTCCCCGCGTCTGTATCTCTCCCTGAGCACCTGCCATCTAGCTAGCTGAATAGCTCCCAACCATCCGTCTCCTATGGTTCCTTTCCCTGGAGCTCACCAGCTGGCAGATGGCTGAGCCCACCAGCCTGCGGCTTTCAGGAGAGGGAAGTGCCCAGGTGTCAGCCAGCAAGAGCCTTCAGCCCCGGCCTATCCTCCTTCCGCTTGGGGCCACAGTGCCCACTCACTCTCCCAGGAAGCCAAGAGAAGCCCCCAGCCGCAGCCATGGAGACCTGGGTCCTTCATCACAGTCTAAGGGATGAGAACACGGATGACAGTGGCACCAGACCCAAGAAGCCAGTGTCCTTCAGACTGGTGTCTCTTGACGACGGAGGCCTGGGCTGAGCGTGCTCTATGACTTTGTCACCGGACATGCAGTCTTCCAAAGGCCTGAGCCAGGCCCCACTCACAGCAGCACAGTAAGAGCTGGGAGCAGGGGTCGTGTGTGTGTGTGTGTGTGTGTGTGTGTGTGTGTGTGTGTGTGTGTGTGTGTATGAGTGTGTGTTGTGTGTGAACGTGAGCATGCGTGAGTGCATGTGTGCACATGTGCAGGTGCACACACAGCAGTGAGTTCTGATTCCTCTTCAGAGGTGGCTCTTCATGTCTGCAGCCACAGGGAAGGGGCTCCAGGATCCTGGGTTCCCAGGGAGACAAGCAGCAGTCAGCTGGGCTGGCCATGGTCCGTCTCAGCTTCCCATGTGCTCTGCTCCCAGGCTGTGGCGCTCCTGTGGCTGCTGCAGGAAGGTTGCTCAGGCCCTCGTGGGGCCAGCCACGCCTGCCATGTGCAGGACGGGCCTCAGAGGCGTCCGGGCCTTCTCGTGCTTGGACCTCCTCCTTGCTTGCTCACTCAGCCTGTGGCAGGTGTCCCGCACATTATCTGCCCTTGTCCTCCCACCATGACCAGCTCTCCATGGTTCCTATGGTCCCCACTCCTTGGCCTGCCATCCAGGTCCTCCCTGCCGGGGCCTGCCCACCTGCCCAGCCCCAGGCACTGCAGCACCCTCTGCCCCCAACCTCCAGCCACAAGGATCCACTTCCCAAAGGAACGTTGTGGGTGGAATCGTGTGCCCCTAAAAGGCATGTTTAAGGCCTTACACCTGGCACTGGAAATGGAAACAGGGTCTTTGCAGATGTACCCAAGTTAAGACGACACCATAGTGGGAAGAGTGGGCCCCAAGTCCAAGGCCACGTGTCCTCACAAGAAAGTCGTGTGGACAGAGACACACGGGGAGAGTCCTGTTACGAGGGAGACAGTGTCCGAGGGAGGAGTCTGTAAGCCACGGACTACCAGGGCCACCAGGAGGTAGGGCAGCCAGGGGGGTCCTCCCCGGGAGCCCACAGAGGGCGCCTGGCCCTGCAGACCCCTTGGTTCCGGGCTTCGGGCTCCTGGCGCTGTCAAGGATAAACGTCTGCTGCTTTAAGCTCCCAGCTGGCGGTCATTTGCTACGGCAGCCCCAGGAAGCAACGACGGAGATGTCTGGAACTTCCAGGCCCCGGTCTCGCTCCATGAGGCTCCCCGGAGTGCTAGTCTACACTCCCACTTGTCTGCTGACTCTGTTCCCAGCTACCTTCTTGGTGACACTGCAGACTGGGCTTCCCAGCTGGGCCCACCCAGCACCCCACAAAGAATTCACAGATCTGGGGACTCTGTGACACCTGCTCCAAGCCTGCTGCTGGCCCATGCCCTCCTGCAGCCAAGGACCATGCTGCAGACATCAGCTCCCAGGGCTGGCCCAGAGTCTTCACCTGGCAAAGATGTGTCCAGTATCTGAAGAGCAGGGTTTGGACATTTGCAGAAGAGCTCCCTGACATTGAAGGGAGAGGTGCCTGTCAGCCCAACAAGCCAGTGAGAGGCTGGAGAGCGGACGGGAGCCGCCCACAGAGGGGGCTCCGCCCACTGACAGCACCGCCTGCTCTACTTCTGGAGGTACTGCCTCCAACCCGTTTTCAAAACTAGCTCTTCCCACATTCATTCATTCATTCATCTGTCCATCCATCCATCCATCCATCCATCCACTCATTAATTCATCCAACACCCATCTATTGAGCACGGAGCAGGTGCCAGGCTCTGGGAGGCCCTGGAGACTCAGGGGCGGGCAAAGGCCCCAGCCCCGAGGGGGAGGCCATCAGCCGACCAGGGATCAAACACGGGGCATCTCGGTGCATGCCAAGGCACGGAGCTTCAGTGGGAGCTTCAGATGGGTGCAGCAGAGGCCACTGGATGAAGTTTTGAAAGTCAGGTAATGACATCACCCATGAGCTGCTTTCAAAACAGCCCCCGGCTGCCGTGGGCAGAATGCATTGGAAGGAGGTAAAGTGGGCATGGGAACCCCTCTCCCCCACAACGCTACCAGAGCCAGGACTCTTCAATCCTGCCTAGCAGTGACGCACCAGCCTCTGGGTCCCTGCTGACCCTGTGCCAGGACCCGCACCTACCCTCCCACCTCCTCACCACCAAGCCACAGCCTCCCAGCCAGGGGTGTTCCTTCCCCAAAGGCCCTTCTAGTCCTGCTACTACCCAGCCATTGCCACTGCCTCCGGGTGAGGCACACGCCTCTGTGTGGCATTCAGGGACCTTTGTGACCTGATTCTGTCTTAGATTTCCAGTCTCATCCCCACACCAGGATTCTTAGGCTTCTGCCTGCCAAGTTGCTAGAAGGTTCCATGGGCATCCTGCCTCTGGTGTCTGTAACTTCTGCTGCCTCTGCCTGGAGTACACACCCACCAGCCCTTTCCAACCCCCGGGGAGAAGCCCCTCTTCTGGAGCCACTCCCTGCAAGGAGGTCGGCTCTCCTGAAGGGCATCCCTATACCCAATCCCATGCTGCCAGGGTCCCTGTTGGCACCTGAGTCACCCCCAGGCTGAAGGCTCCCTGGGAACATGCAGCCTCCCTCTCCTTTCCTCTCAGCCCCTCTGGCATGGGCAGATCCCTCCACTCCCACCCGACCCTGCAGGCTCCCGGCTGCCGCCCAGGCCCTTGCATTCAACTCGGCAAACATATATTTGTGGATGTTTTATTGATGGAGCATTTGTTCTGGAAGCAGTTTCTGATGTTTGGTCATTAGCATTTGTGTTCCTCAGAATACTCCTTCTTTTGATGCTTTAACATTACAAAAATTAATAATCAATGGCCACAAGGAAGGTCGGCCGACATCCCGAGGAAACTCTACCGTGTCTAGCATACAAAACCCCACGGGCCAGGGGCTCCACACCGTTTTTGTTAGAGGAATCAATGAAATAAAATGTGGAGTTGACAACAGCGGTCTCCAGGGCTAATTTTTTTTTTTAAGATGAACGTTTTGGCCCCATCCACTCAGGGTGTGATTTCTTCATGATCTCAGCCACTGCAGCTTTATTCCGTTAATCCTGCCCTCACCCCAATCAAACCAGATTCTCGAGTGGGAGCCTCACAGTGGGGAGTCAATTACAGACATCATTAAGGCCCCTCCAGCCAGGACCAGTCTCAGCAGAGCCCCGTCTTAATGCGCTGGGGCCAGCGGGATGTGGCCAGGCCCCCCGGCCGCCTCCCACTCCTTCCAGCTTGAGTCTGCCCTCCTGTGTCCTTCCCAGAAACGCAGCGTGTGTAAGAAACGTGTGGTGGGGGCAGGAGGGAGAGGGTCTTTGTCCACGCCTGCCCAGGCCCCTCCTGGAGGGCAGCGGCCATGCCCTTTGCTGTGCACTTAGGCGTCAAAGCCACAGTCCTTTGTGATCTTGTCCCTCTTACCACTACCCATCAGGCCTGCAGTGCCTGTCCCTGACCAGCTGCAGGCTCTCTGGACACTCCATGCCATCCCCTCATCCCCTGAGGTGGGGAGCGTGCCGTCCACCTCACCTGGCCCCTGCTCCTCTGCCCTTCCTCACCCAGTGAACTACTGCTCAGCCATCATCTCCTTCTAGAAGCCTGCCCCAAAGCCTCCCCAACCCAGAGGGTAGGGAAAGTGGCCCTGTGCAGCCAGCCTCAGACCCTTCCCTCTGTCCTGATGCAACTGTGGACCTGTCTGTCCCCACAGCTCTTTGGGTTTGAGGCCCCTCTGTGCCTGCAGCAGCCCAGGGCAGTGCCGAGGATATGAGCTAACAGCGCAGAGTGTTCTCAAGCATCCAGGGCCACAGGCTGGTTGTCACAGCCCCCAGTGCAGGCAGCACTCACCCCTGTGCCACAGACCCCATCTCAGGGAGGTCAGGATCCAAGCGCCAGGGAACAATGCCGCTGAGTCGGGTCCTGGGCCTCTCTCCATAGGGAGGTCAGGTTCTCATCCACTATACGACAGGGCTTGGAAGGGCTGCTGGGGACAGTGCTGTGACCCCTTGGACCTAGGCCACTGCAGTGAGACTCCAGCAAAGCCTGTGCAGAGGCCACCCTGCTGTGGGTGACTCCGCCTGGGCACCCTGAAGGTTGCATTTCGAAGACATCACCTCCAAAGCAGGTGGGCTTTCAGGCCCAGAGACAGGAGCCCAATTGCCAGCCAGAACCAGCAGCACCAAGGGCCCCCCTCCTCTTCCACACCTGCCCACTCCCGGGACAGGCCTTCGCTTGGAACCTGGGCTCTGTGTACGAGGGATGCACCCAGTTCCCCACTCCCCCAGGGTCCTGGCCAGTTCGCTCTGGGATGAGTCCAGGAACTGAGAATGGGATGGGGGCGGCGAGCCTCCCTGTAGGGCCCCTGCTGATCTTCATTCCGCTCCCTCTTCATGGCCCAGCTGCCTGGCCTGCATCATATCATTTAAAATTGTCATTTAGAACAAATTAGGGCCCGGACAGCCACCGCGGGTCTGCAGGCTTTTCCTATGAATTTATAAATGGAGGCCTGGCAGCATCTGAGGATTTAATTGAAAAGATGATCACAGGGGAGCACAGAGCCACTGTCTCCCTGTGCAGGGAGAAAGCTGCAACACTACCCTTTGAGAGCAGAAATGTGCTCGTGAAATCTGAAGATGGCATCAGGTGAGGCAGGAGCTGAGCAAGCGGGAAGGCGGGGCCAGCGGGGAAAGAGGCAGGATTCTGGCCCCAATACCGGGTGGGTGGCAACGCTGGCCTGTTCCCATCCCGTCTGTCCCTGCAGAAGCCCTGCCCTGGGTGAGAGAAAGATGCCCTCACCTTTCCCTCACTGTTCCCTCCACCTAGAAATCTCCCTTGGGTCCCCACAGGCAGCCTACTCATTTGGGACTCAGCTCAGACTGTTCCTCCTGGCAGAGGTCCCAAGTCTACCACGTCTGATATGGCACCTCTTGTCACTGCCCTGCCCACTCTCACCTGCGTCTTCCTCATCACTCTGACATCACTACCTGCAAGCATGAGATGTTCGCAGAGAACCCCAGGTCTTGAGCACTGTTTTAGGCAAGGATGTGGTGACCAGCTCATGCAGGTGAAGCAGTGGGTGGTTATGGTTCACGGGCCTGCTCCCATGGGCTTGTGAGCTCCATGTAGGTGGGGGCTGGGGCTGGGGCTGGGGCTCTGTCTGTCCCCAGGCTTAGTCCTGACTGTTCTTCAACTAAGCTTTTCCTCAGAGCCCTGTCTCTGCAATCATCACCCAGAACATCACCTGTGTCTCTCCAATCACCGCTGAGACCATCACAGCAGCTACCAGGTTCTCCTTCCTAGAATAGCTCATATGGCTCTCCTTGGCCACAAGGCAGAGCCAACCTCTTTCCTGGAAATTAAGGCCTCCAAGAAGACCCCATGCAGCTGTCCATCCTTATCCAGCCTGAATGAATGGATGAATGAAACGATGGGAGGATGGATGGATGGATGAATGGAAGGATGGATGGATGGATGGAAGGATGGATGGATGGATAGATGGGTGGATGGATGGATGGATGGAAGGATGGATGGATGGAAGGATGGATGGATGGAAGGATGGATGGGAGGATGGATGGATGGATGGATGGGAGGATGGATGGATGAATGGATGGGAGGATGGATGGATGGATGGATAGAAGGATGGATGGAAGGATGGATGGATGGATGGATGGATGGATGGATGGATGGAAGGATGGATGGAAGGATGGATGGAAGGATGGATGGATGGATGGGTGGATGGGTGGATGGAAGGATGGATGGAAGGATGGATGGATGGATGGATGGGAGGATGGATGGATGGATGGATGGGAGGATGGATGGATGGATGGATGGATGGGTGGGTGGGTGGATGGATGGATAGATAACTGAGAAGATGGATGTGTGGGTAGATGGGAAGTTGGAAGGATATGTAGATGGATAGAAGGGAGGATGTGAGGATGGATGGGTGGATACATGGACAGATGGATGGGAGGATGAAAGGATGGGCAGATAAATGAGAGGATGGATGGAAGGGATGGGAGGGTGGGAGGATAGATGGGTGGGTAGATGGGAAGGTGGGAGGACAGATGGATAGATGAGAGAATGGGAAGGTGAATGGATGGCAGGATGGATGAATGGGAGGGGGATGCCTACATGCATGGATGGATGGAGGGATGGGAGGATGGATGAATGGGAGGGGGATGCATACATGCATGGATGGATGGATGGATGGAGGGATGGGAAGATGGAAGGATGGTAGATGAGTGGATAGATATAGTAACTCACTGTGTGACCCTGGGAAGTTCAATGAAACCATCTGGGCCCCCTTTCCTCATTTATTAGAAATTGCTCAAGAAGGCCATGAACTTCCCTGGAGGACTCTGGACCTGCTGGCCCTGTGATTTCAGTGAATCTTTGTGGCCTTTGGCCTTCACTCTTCTGGCTTTTTAAGAGTGCCCAGCATGAAGACCCACTGTTTGATAACAAGTGCCTTCCCATCTGTGATGACAAACTCTGAGGGGACCACTCACTGTGCCACTAATCTCAGAGGCCTGTTCACCTCCCCACTAGATGCCAGGCAGTGATTGTTTTTAAACAGCCCTGCAATGAAAAGGAATGAAATTCTTTGCAGGGGTTCTCAGCCATGGCTGCAGATCAAAATCACCTGGGGAGCTTTTTAAACAGACACAGGGGCTCCACTCCAACCCAAATTAATCAGAATCTCTGGAGGTGGGGTCCAGGCTTCATAATCTGTAGACCTGCCCCAGAGACTCATGTGTAGCTAGGACTGGGGATCTGTTAGCAAGAGACTTGGAAGCCTTGGCAGGGCTGGAAGGAAGCTACAGACCCAGACATGCATTTCGAGAGCAGGCTCTGCCTGGATAAACAGGGCTCCCCTGGAGGTTCTGATACATCACCTCCTGCTCTTAGCCTGCCAGGGAGCCTGAGTGAAGATCAATGAACCACACATTCTAACCACAGCTTAGAATTCGGGTTTGCACAAAAGCAACCAATGCATTCCCAAAGCACTGAGTTTCTGGGAGAAAGAACTTTTGTGAGCACTGTCTCTGCATTCTGTTTTCCAGTCCCCTGCTACGAGGTACATTATTGTCATCATCACCATCACCCACACCATCAACACTATCACCACCATTACCATCATCACCATCACTACCATCATCACCATTGCCATCATCATCACTGTCACCTCCATCACCATCACCACCAACATCACCATCACCAATCACCATCACCATTACCACCACCAGTACCATCACCTCTGTCACCATCACCTCCATCACCGTCATCACTTCACCATCACCATCAACAGCATCACCACCACCACCATCATTGCCATCACCAGGACCACTGCAGCCACCATCACCATCACCTCCATCACCATCGCCACCAACAGCATTGTCACCACCATCATCGCCATCTCTCCCATCACCATCGGCACCACCAGCAGCACCACCAGCCTCACGATGCTCATCATCATGTCTTCCCCTCATTGTCAAGCTCTGTGTTAAGCACTTTAGGAGTGTTCCTCATTTCTACGCTCACAACAACTCTTCAGAGTAGTGCTGTTTACTTTTCCTATTTTCAGATGAGCACATTGCAGTTCAGAGAGGTTAAGTGACTTGTCCAAGGTCACACAGCCACCAGATGTGGAGTAGGGAGTGAAATGCAGAGCTGCCTGACAACAGATATGGTGTTTTGGATAGAAAGGGGGAGATCAAATGCAATCTCCAAACCCAAACCCCTGAATGTCAGAGAACATCTTCGCCTTTCAAAAACCTAATCTCCCCGACACAACGCTGACAATAAGCGTCTGTCGACAGACGAAGACATGGTTAGGATCCAAGACAAGCAGCTGGGACTAGAGAGTGCATTTCAGCTGACCAAGGTGAAGCTGGGTGAGCTGAAATGCAAGACTTGCTCTTGCATTGTGAAAGCACAGCGCGTTCATTCATTCATTTGCCCTGTGTATTAATGCATTCGACAAACCTTTTGCAAGTGCACCCACTGCACCCAGAGCTGTGAGGCTTCTTGGTTCTGCCACAGGCAGAGAATAATCCCCACTCTCCATGTTACGCACACATCTTCTTTCAGTGCACTCTTCTAAAACAACTGCCGCATTCCAGGCCCTGAGCTGACCCCATGGGTACTGTGAGGACTGAGGGGTGGGATGAAGGGGGTTGGACCAGCTTGGTTACAGCCGTGCTTACAAGGCTTTGGGTGCTGCAGGACTCAGTCACCACCAACAAGGTTTTGACCCATGGCGATGTTAATAGTGATAGCTCCATACCTGGAAGGAGGATGGTGGAGTCCCACTGAGATCTGGGGCTCTTCACACAGAAGCCCTGTGATCAGTTCTTAGGGTGAACAAGGAGAATGACCCCCCAGAGCATGCTCAGAAGAGGGTGGCAGAGTGATGTGGAGACAGAGAACAACTATGCCTTGCAGGGGACCGTTGAGACGGACGCAGGCGTGGGAGCTGGGGGCACTGAGTCAGGACCTCCTGCCATCCTCACGCCTCAGTGTGGCTCCGTGGGGCAGAAACACACAGATCTTGCATCTGAAGCCAGGAGGGCAGAGCTAGCCCCTGGGCAGGAGCCCACTCAAACCCCAAGCTGGCAGCTAACTCCTGTGATAAAGGGGCCAAGGGGCTTGAGCCTCCCAGGCCCCACCAGCAGAACAGACTCCTGAGGGGCAGAAAAGCACCCAGGAAACTGCAGAGGAAGCCTTGTGCTGGGACTGGCTCCGGGAGCCTTGGCAGCCAGGGCTAAAGAGCATTTTGGGGTACAGCCTCTCCTTCTGTGACGGTGGCAGCTGAGACCAAGAGCTGGGTGGCATCTCCCCCAGAGGCCAGAGCTGGGACTGAGCCCAGGGCTGAGGGAGCCGGAGCCCTGGCTCCTTCAGGATCCAGAAGGCCTCAGAAGCTCAGTGCAGGCCCCATGGAGCCACTGAGCCGCACGCACACACAAGCCCCACCCATCTCCAAAGAGAAAGGCGGTAGGGTGCCTCCCCCGGGTGTTTAGGTAATTTCCTGTCCCGCCCGAACAAAGCACATGGTAAATAGAGGTCAAACGACAGTGTCCAGCGAGTTCTGGGACCTCCCAAGGGCCTGTGCCTCCTGGCACCCCTGGCCCAATTCTGGGACTACTTCTCAAGGAATTGCCAGGCCAGAGGGTTGGGCGTCTGCCTGGATTTGCCCTCTCCCACACTCCATGTGCAGCGGGCCATCCACGGTTCTGCCTCCCACCCGTATACCCTGCTCCCTGGGCTTGGTCCTCACCAGCTACTGCCTGGGCCAAGGTAGCCACCTCATACAGGACCCCGCGTTTCCACCGCAGCCAGAGAGAGAGCGGGGTGTGGACCTGAAGCCAGTGGGTGTGTGCCTGTGTTACAGACGACACAGTTTCCAGAACCAGCTTGCTAAGCTGCTTCTCTCCAGGCACCCACTGCCCCCGCACCAAGACCACATTCCCCAGTCTCCTCTGAGCAGGGCGTGGCCACGTGACTGAGCTCTGGCCCGTGGAATGTGGGCAGAGTCCTGGGTGCCATGGTGGACCAGCCATAACACCCTCTCCTGTGGAATCCCACCAGCCTCTTTCTGCCCCTGGATCCAGAGGAGGGCAGAGTCACAAGAAGGCAGGAGCCTGGGCCCCTGAGTGACTGCAGGAGTGTGAACCAGACACACTCCCACCCCCACCTGCCCTGAGGGTCTCATCAGACTGAGACAAGACCAAGAAGCACCTTTTGGTTTGTGGACATTGGTTCCAGCAGAAGCCACTCAGAGCATGCTTGCCCATTTGTATCCCTTCGTGTGGAAACAATCTGGAGAGCTGAATACACACCATGTGGCTACCAATAGCCTTCGAGCTGTGACATTTGGGGCAACTAACAAAAGATTTCTATCAAGCTGGAGCCCCAGGTCCCTACCCTGCCCCCGCCCTTCTACCCTGCATAGTTCTTTGGCCTCTGCAGCTCTGTTTCCTCATCTGCTAGATGAGAATGACCAGAGAACCCACCTCCCAGGGTCATCATGGTTTATTCCCCTAAGCCCTTATCCCTGCACCAAAAAATGGCAGCTGCTAACAAGCCATGCCTTTGTCTGGGCTGTGTCCTAGTCACCATCTTGACGGAAATCACATACTAACCTTGTGTATATGTGTAACTATTAGAAGAGAGGACGCTGTATTGTACCTGGTGAGTAGGACCATGTATGAATTTTTTTCTTTTCATTATTTTCTACATGTTTTATAATATCTATGTATCTTTATAAAGGAGTAAAAACAAACTTAAAATAAAAGTGCATGCACCTGGCACAAGCCCCTGGAGAGGGGAGATGTGTTACTATGAACACCAAAACCAGCAGAAAGGAGATGGCTCCAGCTCCTGGCCCCTCACAGTGCCTGTGCCCACCCTGGTGCCTCCCGCCACCAGGAGAAGCCCACTCACCCTCCCCTCCCCGCCAGCTCGCACAGCAGCTGGGATGAAGCCTGAATACCACACATTTTACATGTAAAGAAACTCACAAGATGTGTGCCATTCTGCTAAATTAAAAAGGAAAAAATAGTACTAACAGTGCCAAGACAAATGGCAACCACTGAGATTAAATATTCATGCCCTGGCGGCGCCTGAAGGCTAAATGCAGGAGAACACTGCCACGGAGCAGAGGCCTCCTGCTCAGGGCTGCCTGGTCCTCCCGCATCCGCTCGCCCCAGTGGAGCTCCCTGGCCCTTCTTGCCCCCAGCGGCCATGGGTATAATTCGCCCCATGAGAAGCTAATGCCGTCTTCACTTCACCACTATAAAAGCCCAGCAAGGGGGGTGCTTTGTCATCCTCATTTTCTAGAGAGGTGACATAACCTGGGCGGAACCCCCAGGGCTTGGGGCAAAGGTCAGGCCACCACGTGGCCTCAGCCTGTAGTGAGGAGCCACAGTGGAGGCTGGGCTGTGCTGGCGGGACCCATGGCCGGAGTCGGCGGCTTTGAGAAGGAAAGCGGCACTGCCCCCCTCTCCCCTTTCCCAGCGGTGTTTCTCGGGCCCCTCCCCTGTGCTAGGCACTGTCCCGGTGCCCAGCACACAGGAGTGCATCCAGAGTGCCAAAGTGCAGAAAGTCTGGACCAGGGAGGAAGTTTGGGGTGAACTTTCTCTGTCTTTTTGTCATTGATCCCAATGGGAATGGTCACAGGACATCGTTTTTAGGGATCCCCAAAAGTGCAGCGACCCCCAGTCCTACCTTCGAGTGGGTACAAACTCTCCTAAAATAATCCATTCTTGACGCAACACACACCTTCCTAGACTACAAACCTAAACACATAGCCCTTCTCTGCTGCAAACCCCTCTCAGCTCTCTTTCCGTTGAGGCTCAGCCCAAGCTAGTTAGCACAGCATTCCAGGCTCATCACCAACCTCCCGCTCCCACCAGCTCTCCACAGGCTGCAGCTCCCATCTCCCCGAACAGACCACAGCCCCTCCCTCAGCATCCGGAGCTCAGGCTGCAGCCTCTCTTAGAGGGCCTTCTTTTTCCCTTGGTGAACTTCTATTCATCCCTCCATGCCCGTCACTAAAGATCCCACCTGTTCCACCCTCACAGAGCCTTCTCTGGTTTCTCCAGCTAGAGTTAGGGACTCACTCATGGGTGGTTGGGCACGTTCTGCAGGTTGAATCCCAGCACCTGTCATGCAGGTGACATCACCTGATGGCGAAGCTGCCTGCTCCTGTATGATGGAAAGCTCCAGGCTGACCAGTTGTGCTCCTTTCACAGCAGCATCCGGCTCACTGCTAGCCCAGGGTAGAAGCTCCACGCGTGCTTCCTGGGTGAATGAGCTCATTAATACTTTGGTTCACAGTCAGTTCCAAAAACCAAATAAAGAAATGAGCCGCTCTTGCCAATTCTCAATCCACGCCCCAGACTCCCCAGTGTGGGGGTTAGGAGTGGCTGCTTGAAATCAGCGGCCTCCACCCCTCCCTGGTCTCTGCTACTGCATCTGGGTTTCCAGTGTGACCACTGGGAAGCCAGTTCCGTGCCAGCCAGCGTGCATCAGTATGCAGGCGGCGCGGGGCTCCTGCTGAAACACTAATCAGGGCCGTTAGCACGCATCGCGCAGCACTCCTGAGGGAGAGGGGAGGAGAGGGGCACCGCCGTCTCCCCAGCCCGCCCAGCCTTCCTCCCCACCACTTCCAAATTCAGCGAGCACACATCACTGATGTTATTTTTCCACTAAAGTTAAGCAACAAATTGCTTTGCAGCCTCCAGCGTTGATTGTTTTAACAGAGACGTGGAGAAGGATACAGCCTTTTTCAAGGATGAGGTCTGTTCCCAGAGGCCCTGGAGTCAAGAGCTTCCCCACCCCGACCTCCACCCCCAGGGATTTTCAACCCATAAAACTCACACCTCCACTCTGGGAAGGAAATTTTCACTAAGCACCTACTGTGCACTGGCATCTCCTTTTTAAATCCTCTTTTCAGAATACATGAGTGACGCTCCAGGGAAACTGAATAACCATTCCCTTCCTATCCCCAAGGTCACACAGCTGGACCATGTCCAGTTTCTAAACTGGCTCTGACACCACAGCCCCATTTTCTTTCGAGACAGAATCCCACTCTGTGGCACATGCTGGAGTGTGGTGGCATGATCTCGGCTCACTGCACCCTCTGCCTCCCGGGTTCAAGTGATTCTCCTGCCTCCGCCTCCTGAGTAGCTGGGATGACAGGCATGCACCACCACTCCTGGCTAATTTTTGTATTTTTAGTAGAGATGGGGATTCACCATGTTGGTCTGGCTGTCTTGAATGCCTGACCTCGTGATCTGCCCGCCTTGGCCTCCCAAAGTGCTGGGATTACAGGTGTGAGGCGCCGCGCCCAGCCCCATTTTCTTTTTAGTAACAGACTTTGCAACAAATCCTATAACATGGAGCGAGCCTACCAGCCCTCCCTTATTCCCGCAGTCATTCACTCAGAAAGGCTTCCGAGCATAGTGGTCAGGAGCAGGCTTCGGGGCCAGGCTTCCTGGCCCACTGCCCCTTGATCCCTGGGCTCTAGACAGTCAGTGACTCAGTTTCCTCACCTGTACAATGAGGATGATAACAAGAAAACCGAAGCGGAGGGGCTGTGGTGGCGCTGTTGTCACACTGAAAGCTAAGATACAGTGGCAGAGACTGGGGAGGTGGGGTGGCTAGCGATCTCAAACAGGCTCCCGAGCCCCCACATTGGCAAGCCTGGCACACGGGAGGGAGAATTGCCCAGAGTGGCTCATTTCTTTCTTTATTTTTGGAACTCACTGTGAAATGTTCAGAGTGGGTTGCGAGCACGCCCTCTGCTGAGTGCACTGTGACTGCAGAAACTGAGTGCGCGCAACGTGCTACTGTTATCCATTCCCTCCAAAAGCATGCACAGCTTCTTCCATGTGCAGGCGCTGGGACCCTGCCGGCCTCCTTCTGGGTGCCAGATCCAGAGCCAGGGGCTGAGGTCACCAGGACGAGCAAGAGGCTCCATCCCTGGAAAAGGTCACTGACAGCAGAGGGCACTCTGGAAACAGGTGACAGCACCAGCCAAGCCTGGAGTGTATGGCCTCCAGGTGCACCAGGAGGGGAGGAATCCAGGCTGAGAGCCGACGTCTCTGGAGTACACCGACGGGCTGCCTGTTTTTATCTGGGCTCCTGCACATCAGGGACCCCTGACCTACTGCTGGGCCCATCAGGAGCTTAAAGCAAAGGTCAGTGTTCTCAGTCCGGCTCTCAGCCTCCCAAAGGCCGTCTTTAGATCCTTGTGCTGCCCTTCGCCTCATTCTATGTATGAATAAGCTGAGGCTCATGAACGTATGTGATCTGCTCACATCTCCCACTCACGGGGAGGGATCTGGGATTAAAGTCCCAGGCTGACTCCAAAGGCTCCCCATCCACCTGCCCCCATGTGAGGCACGGAACAGGAGAGCTGGTGCCCAGCACGGCCTGGACAAATGCCAGCTGGCCTCTGTGCCCCAGAGCCCAGGGCAGAGCGGAGCACACAGGCCAGCTTCCGAGGCACTCTGGGTGGCTCCCTGGCGTCCTCTCCCCAACACTCACTTGTACTGTGGCTTCTCTCGAGAGTTCCATTAATTCCTTAGAACTTTGGGCACAGAGACAGGTGAGCCTGATTCGGTGCCTTTCAGACTCCAGCTGTGGCCGTGGGACAGCACAGACACGGAAGCCCACAGGGCGGCACCTCCCAGGTGTGCCGGAAAGCTCCTGGGGTCTAGTTAAGATGCAGATGACAGGTGGGCAGGTGTGGGTGGGCCTTGACGTGTAGGTTCCCAGGCCACATTTTGGGCAGCAGGGGTTGGGGAGCCAAGTAGGGGTCAGAGGTGAGGCACCCAGAAGGCCCTGCCCAAGCCTCTTGGCTGTACCCCAAGGACAGCAGCCGACCACAGAAGGGCCGGGGAGAGAGCTCCCTGCTGGGTTTCCTCGGTCACTCCAGCAATGGGGTTGCCGCTACGCTCCCATGCAAAAATGCTAGAGCTCCCCATCATTTCTCATCTTGTCCTTCGAAATATTCTGTCTGGGACGTGATTTTGTCACGTCCATGAAAATCCCACAGAGTGGTGCCTAAGTCCAAGCACACATTGCCCGTGGGTGTTGGACATGTCTGGATGCTGATCACACGGAGTGTGCATCCACAATGCAGAGGAGGCCTTGGTGCGGCCAGGCTGACAGCCCAGAGGTCGAGCTGGACACTGGGCCATCCCAAGGCGGGTGAGACGGGACCTGGGGGAGGAAGGTGGAGGCAGAGGGGAGGAGGGAGGGGCTCCAGCTCCAGGGCTGCAGGCATCCCCACAGCATCTTTCACGTTCAGAGACGGATGCCAGTCCCGTTACGGCGGAGAGAAACAGAGAAGGCAGTCATTATTTTACTAAGGACAAGGAGATGATGAATAATTTAATCTGGGGAGAGAGCGCATCTCTGATTGAATCATCACGTCCTCCGTCCTGACATGGCCTTTTCTCTAATGTCCTCTGACATTTGTGGCAGGGCATTTTGAAAAAGCTTCCAGAAAGCTTCAGGTCTGCCTGCAGCCTGGGCACTTCTGACACTCCCCGGGTGGCAGGTGGCGAGGCACAGCACAAGGACGATGGAGAGAGGGGAGAAAAGAAATCCTCGACGGAAACAAGGGGCCGGTGTCGAGCGTGCTCCCACGAAACATTCAAGCTGCGAGCTTGGCCGTGTGTCGCGAATGCGCCACACAGGCTTCAGGAAGGCGACTGCGAGGTCACAGCAGGGTCACGGCCGCAGATGTGAAAATGCGACATCAGGCTGTCAGGCAGCTGCTGAAAAGTGACCCTATGGGACACCCGGGATTAGGGAGTGCAGCAAGTTACTCCCCAGATCTGAATATCCAGCCAAGTCATATCCCTTTCCCTCCAAATTCCCACTTACAAGAAGCTAATCTTGCCAAGTCTTGATTACACAGCTCTCGGCACGAAATTCTGACAGACCCGGAGCTGTTCCCACAGACATGGATGTCACTCCAGCCACGGAAACGCACGTGGGTCTAAGCCGCCAGAGGGCCTCGGAGCGGCCCTGGACACAAGGGCACGAGGTGGGCTTGGGAAAGCCACGGACGGGTACGCTGGAATTCCCCGAGGCTGGGACTCCAGGCTGCCTTTTTTTTTTTTTTTTTTTTTTAAGGAGAAAGAAAGAAACAGCAAAAGAAAGAAAAAAAAGAATGAAAGAGAGAAAGAAAGAGGAAGAGAAAGAGGGAGAGAGAATGGAATTCTTGTTTTATTGCCCAGGCTAGAATGCAGTCTAAAAATGGGTATTAAAAACCTCTTTAATGCCAATAATTGTGCTTAACAATAGAGACAGGAAGGAATAGGGGATGAAAATAACAAGCAGCCAACCAATATTTTATTTAAACCTGTGAAATGCTATGCAATTGCTGAGGAGTGATTTACTTCCAATTATGTGGTCACTTATAAAATAGGTATAATGTGATACTGAGAAAAATGTATGTTTTGTGGATTTGGGGAGGAGAGTTCTGTAAATATTTGTTAAGTCTTATTGTTCCAGGTCTGAGTTCAAGTCCTGGATATCCTTGTTAATTTTCTATCTC